>NW_026507610.1:0-23556 GCF_026875155.1 Cherax quadricarinatus
GTCTTTCGTACCTCTTGCCGACTTCAGGTTGTATACCACAGGAGCAAGACTTGACCATCTGGAGACGTAAGCTCCGGTCAGCTGGGGTCGGTGGCTGACTGTCAGCTGGAACTCAGCTAGGCTGGTATTGACAGAAGACGTGATGGAGCTCTTTTGGGACGTGCCCCCCAGGTGAAGTGCTCAACCCCATTGTCTGAGGGCAGGCATGAGCCAGTATTCAGACTCGAGGTATCTGGTGGGGCCTGGGGCGTCATAATGGGGGGTACAGGGTGAGTTTACTGGAGTTTACCGGGAGAGGTTCCGGAGGTCAACCCCCCCGCGGCCGGTCTGTGACCAGGCCTCCTGGTGGATCAGACCCTTGATCAACCAGGTTGTTCTGTTTGGTTTCACGCAAACCAATGTACAAACCCACAGCCCGGCTGGTCAGGAACCGACTTTAGGTGCCTGTCCAGTGCCAGTGGGGTTTGGGGCTGCGGGGTTTGGGCAACCTCACACTGCAGTCAGCATGAGCTGCTGTGACTCCTGAGGTCTGACAATGATACATTTTTTTTAGCAACAGTCTGTTGCTGTTTGATCATTCATAAACCGTTCAGAAGGATGAGCATGGCACACGCTGGACCTCATTTCACTAACAATGATGATTGATACGTAATATAACTGTATAAAAAGACAATTCACTCAGATCCACACATAATAGAGGTACAGACATGTATGCACAGGGCTCTGACCAGCAAAATGTGAGCAGTCATAAGGTCTCTTCACGCAATTCAATTTTTCAAAAAACAAAAACATACAATGGGATAAAGCAAACCTTGTCCTAAATGAAACAGCTGGGAAGATATCCTAAACAACAACGGCCCTGAACATCTGCCTTGAAAAATGATTCTGTGGTTCTTGAGATCTGCTCAAGACACATTCCTTTAAGAAAAGAAAGAGAGTTGTAAACTAGAAAGAGAGAGACGTTCCCTTACAGCGATGCTGTTTAGTCCTTGTGGCTTAGCGCTTCTTTTTTTTATTTAATAATAATATACGGGCGAAGGCGACGAGTCACAGGCTACTGAGCGGGGGTCAATATATCCCTTTAAAAACGAAGGGAAGCACTAGTCAATGAAATTGCAAATATCGAGTTAAGCTGAAGGAAACTTTAGGGAGACAAGAATCACAGGAAGAAAATAAAAGCCTTAAAGGAAATTGAAAAAAAAAAAATTTTCTTCTCTTATGTCAAATTTAAAGGGGAAAAAAAACACCCAGTATTGGGCCCTGCTTAGGCGGGACGGAACATCACAGATGATAGCCAAGAAATGTGTGAGTACTAAAGTCCCAATATGACCCAGTGTTCAGCGATCCACTACCCACTTAAGGGTCGACAATCCAAATGAATTCTTTATGAATGAAATCAAAAAACTGGCCCTCCCAAAACTCTCGTCACACAGACAGACAGAGGAAACCGCCCAGCCGCCCTGGAGAGAAGACCCTCGTTCCCGCTCTTCAGTTATCCTGAGTAATTCTCGGCTGAGCAACTCTGAACCTGTTACTCGAGATTTTTCTTGGGTTATCCTGAGTTGTTCTTCACCAGTGCTGAGAGGAAACTGGCTTGCAGTCACTTCGAGCACCATCCATCAAGAGGGGAAGGAGGTGACTCGCTTGCTTGTTCACCACTCTCTTCCCCTTCCCCCCATCCTTCCCCTTCATCCTCACCCAAACTACTACACTGGCCCACTCATAACCACACTACATACATTGCTATCCTTTGAACTTTCCTATCTTATTCTTTTTCGGCAACTTCGCTTTGCGAGTTTTAACACATGGCATTTTGACCATCGGTAGCCGTGTGTTTTTTAAATCGGCCGATCTTTGCTTGGGCCCTCTTCCCCTCATCTCATCGAGGGTAGGTATCTGTTGGGGCTGACCTTCATAAGTCAGCGAAATTGGATGCTAGACTAACACTACAGGAAAGAACCTTTTTGTTACAAGTAAATCATCTGAAGATTACTTCCTAGACATCTTGGCGTGGGAAAGAGTAAGATTACGTGGTTGATGGAACCAAAAGACGGACGAAATGAAATTCTAGCATGTATTTGCTCGAATTCTTTGTTGATCCAGTGGAGGTTTTTCATAACCCACGATGGGCTGTAATTATTCTCTTCTGAAAGAAGAGTTATATCAACTGCTGAGCTGTTGTTCTGGAAATTATTGAGACTTTTTGGTGTTACCCCAGTTGCACCGATTCTATCAGCCAAGAGGACTGTGTTTGTTGCCAGAATTAAACAGGTCATGCGACATAGCACAGCGAATGAAATTGTTGAAGACTTTAATACGGAGAATTCTGAATTTAGGGCTGTCGAAGCACTAAATTCTCTAAACCTAACAACAACCAGGTAACTTTAAAGTTATTCTTGAGACACCTGAAAAGGAAACTTGTGTGTCAAATGGGCTTCAATGTTTTGGCACCAGATGTACACCTGACCATATCTCTCTTGAACGATTTGCAGTGTTACCAATGTTATAAATGTTTATGCCTTTGGTTTTACCACCAACAAATTGCGTACATCAAGGCACAGATTTGCAGCATTTGTTCTGGCCAACATTCTTATATAGAGATTGTACTGATAAATATTACGCCAAATGTGTCCTCTGCAATGGAAAAACACCATGCTGTTTCTGCTATCTGTCCTGAGAGACAAAAGGAAATGCGAAAATTATAGAAGCTAAGATAATGTCCACTTCTAGAAGACACTCCCTGGCTCCTCCACAATGTCCACAAACCTTCCTTCCAGCTCTGCCTGGATCTAGTGGGACTCATCTTGTCTCTACAATGGTTCCAATGTTGGGGAATTCTGACCCTTTTGGAGTGCACTGTGTAACCCTCACCTTAACATACACAAAGCAACAACAAGGGTCAGCCTCACCTCCCATGTTTCAGGTATCCTCTAGCCGGGGAATATGACGAGAGCGCAACTAATGTATATGCTGGCAAAAGACATTGCAGGAGATGAACATCATATGGCTCATGGTTTTAAAATGATTTGTTATTGGCTAATGGGATCACTCCCAGTACTATCACCTGAAATGTTAAAGACGATTATGGCCCAATCCGTCTCATAACAAGAAGTATGTTCATACTCTAATTCTTAATAAATAAGTCTAATTTCATCCTTGTCCAGGATGCTACCACCTCGCATAACCAAGTTGTCAAATCCTCAATCCCGATGAGTCATTACCTGACCTACGAGCCCAGAGATTGGTGCTTACTCTTCCGCTATTGCAGCTGATCCTGTTGAACAGGAAACTTTCCGGGTAAATCACATGGCCTACAAACTCTTTTTCCTTGGTGCCCGCACAGTCTTCCCATTAACTTCACGAGCCTCTGCTTCCTGTAACTGGGAATACAACACCTCAGTTTTCTGATGATGGACTTATATGTCTTTAATGTATTTCTGTTAATATTACCAATTATAGTGAAGATGGTGACATTTTAAGACACAAGCAATACTCGACTTCCTTCTCCCCTTGACGAGTCCAGCGGGATGTGGTATACACAAAAAGACAATACTTGCAGGCGTTCAGACCGCAGTACACGTCGAAGTGCACGAAATAATGGGGATTACAATTTTACCAACTTACTATTCAACAATTTCTTTAATTAACAGTTACCTCCTTGAAGTGGAACTACATAATTTACAATCCCGACGTTATACTCTTGAAGGAGACAGCTGAGGGGAGTGAACCAAACACATTAAATTACGTGGTTACTCTCTACTGTGGAGAAATCGTGTGGACCCTTAGTGGTCCAAGTAGCCATCCTTAGTTAAATTAGGCTTACATTTTAATATATTCATGTTGATGAAGATAACATTCTTGCAATAGAAATGATGACGTCTCATGGCCAATAGTGATAGTAAATGGATATTTTCCCCGAGACAACATTATATAGAGCCAATTCCTTACATAGGATTTTTAGCAGAAATATTCCAACAATTCTAGAGGGTGATTTTCAATGTCATCACCCTGCCCTCTTTAACTGTGTAGTTGGTATTCCACAGGGTGACTTGAAGGGGGAAAACAACTATTTAATGTCATGGACAGCAGAAAATTGTTATCAAGGCCCATTCTTTTTAAATCCTCTGTTGGAACCTATCCAGGGGACACCTAGATTTAGTCATGACAAAACAGAGATTGTGACCTCTTTCATTGTGTTATCTCTTTCCTGGTGGAAAGTAGGATTTAAACCACATCCCTGATATATAACAACTACAATACTTCTCCATTTAGATTACCTGTTTTCCTTCCTAAATCCATCTCTACCACCCTAGGAATCTGACCCCTTCAGGGCATTTCTTGGTTGAAGATGAAATTGTGTCGTTGGAAATCTACCTTCCACTGCAAATTGACGACGCTGATATGGTCCTTCATAATCGATTACTGAAGCTACTAATGCAACTAGCACCAATTAGCTTCCACTAGATATGCCAACAATATAAACTACTAGGGAAATTAGAGACGCTTTAGAAAATTATCAAGCAGAATGTAGAAGGCTTCTTCAAACGCGACAACCATTAGTAGCTACATTGAATAGATTAGCAATGATTAATTAACATGATTAGTCTTCTCAAACGTGACTTATGGAAATTGCTTGTTCTCCAAGCTAATCAGTATAACGTGAGCCAGCAAAATTTTGGAGTAAAGATACGACATACTTTTGGGCAAAGCACAAGGCTCCTAACTAGCCTAGTTCATAACCTTCAATGATGAGGATGATCGAAGATGTTGAGATTAAACTTGACGGATACACAGACCAGGCTAATTTGATGGGTGATGTATGGATAAGAAAATCTCTCCCACAATAACAGTCGTCAGTTTAAACATAATCACTATCAGTGGTAAATGATGGAGAGATGAAGAAACTTGGATGATCTCCAACACTTACCTTCCATCGATACATCAAACTCTTGAAGAGGCACACCCTCCCTTACTAGTCATATATCACTAAGTGGATGAGTCAGGTTATGGAAGAATGCGGAAATAGAGGCCCCTGTCTATCTGAATAATAATGAACAAATTATAAGTTCTACCAGTATTTGTAAACAGTCTTTGGTTAATATCTTTATGCCCTCTTGGCCTCGGACAGTTTCCAGTTGTTTTAAGACTGGTAGGTTGAGCGTTCTTGCTAAGCCAATAAAAGACATCTACCAACCAGGGAAATATAGGACCTATTTATTCTACTTGAAGTCACTGGAAAAAGTTTCTTGAGATCATTTCCAACAGATTCTGATCTACATATATGAAGCTTAATACCTCTTTACTGAAAAACAATTTGGCTTTAGAAACACATAGAGGTACCCATCATGCATAAATATTATTTCGTTAATCAGTAGCAAGTCTGAAACATCAGGGCAATTCTTGCCTCATATTGCCTCCTGAGATATTCATAAAGCTTTTGATAGTTATGGCAAGATGGTCTTATATACTTATACTCATTGACTATAAGGACATAACTGGTCTTTTCCTCAGGAGTAATATTTAATTTCTTAACTGAAAATAAATTCATCCCACATTTCAATGGCAGGTCGACTGAGCCCTTTTATACCAACAGATGGTGTCCACAGCGTTCTTGTCATTAGTCCAATTCTCTTCAATTTCTAAGTGTAATGACCTTCCTCAACACAGTGTTTAATGATACAATTATAACACAGTTTGCTGTGTTGTTAAATCCATGTAGTCTAATCCAAACTCTGGTGACAGGAAAAATACAAGTATGAGATTGTCATAGAAAATGAATATTGAACTTCGTCGAACATCTAATTGTAAAGAAATGGGGAAGAATTACGACTAATCCTGCATGGATTTTTTCCTTGTTGCACATAGGATGTTCTGCATCAACCACGAAGGACAAGGGGGGTATCTACATCAGAGGTACATAACCCCATGTAGCCATTAGAAACCCTAACAAGATCTTGGGTATGAATATAGACAGGCTGATTCCACTCATCATCTCATGTAAACTAAACAGATCATCATAGCCTAAGCCGATCTTAGCAGTCTCTTTCGATTCAATCAAGCCCATCACATGTCAAAAATCATCTATATAAAATGATAATAAGACTTACTCGATTCCCATGTGTCAATGACAATTAACAACAAAGACAAACTGTCGGTTACATACGGTCCAGAATAGAGCTCTTCGCTCATTACGGGTACCAGGAGGAGAGGACAGAGTTAAAAATGAGATTTACACGTACAACATGATATTAAACTGCCTTAATGTAAGCTTGACACCCTGGAAAAAGAAACAACTCTATACAATGCAAGAACTATACATACCAGTTAGAGACATCCCTATACAAGTTGTAATACCACGGTTATCTCATCAATACTCTTCTCACAGGAATCAAAGAATGACTCTCCACAGGGGTCGTCGTTTTATCTAAAGATGATTACCAGGACCCATGATATTGAGGCAACCTCTGTATGAAGAACGATTGGATAACACCAGATCCTTCTTGATTTATGGAGAAAATCATCGCCCCCAATTAGGGAGACATCTTATATTACCAATTACTGTAAATTTAGGTTATATTTACTATGGCTGGAACACCACCTGTAAGAAGCCATTGTGTCAAGTAATCTTTATAAAACTGGTGGGGGGCCAGGGAAATTATTGCCTTCATTGTCGCTTAATATCCGTTGTGCTATCGCAAAATAAAGGCAATTGCAACTTGTATATTTATGCCAATTCAGAGTCATGAAAGTATATATCTGTTATATCTATGTGACTCTGATGGGTTTAGTATTATACCCCTTTAAGAATATTCTTATTATCTCACATACACTTTTTTTAAAATTACACCAATAGTGGTTGGGCCACTTACCTTTTATAGCATACCTCTCTCCCCCCTCCCACCCTTTTCAATATTTCTATCCGTACCCATACTTTAACTTACCCATTTACCAAAGCTCTGGTCATAAGAAGAAGAAGAAAAAAAACAAGGGATTTTGAACGAGGCATTTATTGACATGGGCCATGCACTCTGCCCAGGCCCAGATCTCGTGGACTCTTGTGTTCGTCTAGTTAACTGCAAGAATCCTTATCGTGTGCTTCAGCATTTTATGGGGGGAGCATGGACACGGGGATCATCCCACCCACACACTAAATAACAACAAAACTTAGCCCAATCCACAAAGGTGGCAGTAAAGCCAATAGAAAGAACTACAGACGATAGCACTAACATCCCATATTATAAAAATCTTTGAGAGGGTTCTGAAGAAGCCAAGTCGCCACCATCAAGATACCATCAGTTACTCACCCAGGGCAACAGGTTTAGAGAGTCGCTCCTGCCTGTCCAGCTACTGGACCACAATGACAAAGTCCTGGATGCTGTAAGCAGTGGTTCCCAAATTTTTCAGCTTGTTACCAATTTAAACATGCCACATAAAGATTGTTACCCCTTCACAAAATGTGTTATTATTGATATTATGGCTAAAACGTGAACGTATACAGCTCGCATACTCTGCTAATCCTAGCAAAACCTTGAAAACGGTAAGAACCACAATACATTATATATAACATTATAATAGCTACAAATTAACGTAACAGTGGGTAAATACTTCTATATAGTGCACATGGGCAGTTACACATACATACCAGGTTTGTCTACATCGGTGATGCTCACAGTAAAAACTTGACAGTGTTGAGAATAGAGGCAGCTCGGAAGTGAGTTGACGCGTACTGGACAGGTCAATCTGGGATCTGATACTTTTTTTCTGTCCTGAAGCATAACTTGTCAAAATACCTTTGGGTTTCCACCACATAGCTATATATTTCTTCTTTCTAATACTGTTGATTAGTTTTTGATGTTTATTGTTATTTGGTTGAACTTTTTTACTTACTTATAATAGGTTTACTTTACAACTTTATATACTAACGACAAAGTAACAATAATCATATACGGGTACCGCATTGTTTTCTTGATTTTCAGAATTCTAACTTTTTTTCTGTCAACCTCCATTACCCCCCCTCAATAATGGTTAAATTACCACCAGGGGGTAATTTTCCCCCAGTTTGGGAACCACTGCTGTAGAGGATAAACAAAAATACAGATGTACTATACTCAGACATTGAAAAAGCTTTCGTCAAGTGTGACCATGGTGTAATAGCACCACAAAATGCGGGATAAGGAATAACGGGAAAAGTTGGTAGATGTATCTAAACTTCCTGACAAATGAACACAAAGGAGGTAATAGTAAACAGAATAAAATCTAGTCATCCACGAGTTAAAAAGTTCTGTTCCACAAGGCACAGTACTCGCTCCCATTCTTTCTCATCCTATTTCTGGACATAGACAGGAGATGTAATGCCATAGGCTCCGTGTCTTCTTTGTGGATGACACCCGGGATTACCATGGGACGACACTCCATCGAAGACACTGCAAGACTCCTAGCGGACATCACCAAACTTCGAATGAGCCACTCAAAACATAAGAAGTTCATCGAAGGAAATTTCAACTGCTCAGATATGGAAAGCTTGAAGAAATTAAAAATGGTCTGGGTATACACAAATTCCGTAAACATCAATAGAGCGGAAAAAAAGTAATGTGAAGGACCTGGGAGTGGATAATGTCAGAGGATCTCACCTTCAAAGGACACAAACAATGTATTACCTCATCCGCTAGGGAATAGGATAGTATGGATAACGAGAAACATTACAAAACTAGGGTCGCCAAGCCATGATGCGTCTCTTCAAATCGCTTGTGCTCTATGGCTGGATATTGCTGTACACGAACGGCCCCTTCAAGATGCGACTTTTGCAGTCCTGGAGAGTGTACTAAGAACTATCACAGGCCACTATAGTGCGATAAGCACCTAAAACTACTAGGAACGGTTGAAGGTCTTGATCTGTATTCCATCGAACGCAGCGTGAGGGTACAAATATAACACTTAGAAGGTCTGGAGGGTTTGGTACCTCAAAACTTGCACACGAAAATCACTCCCTATGAAAGCAATAGACTCGGTGGAGATAGCAAATTCCCCGATGAAAGCTGGGGCGCCCACGTGGGACACTGAGAGACAAAATAATAAGGTCCGGGCCAAGATGTTCAATTGCTCCAGCATATAGGAGATTACCAATAGGACCCCTGACTGTTCCAAGAAGCACTGGGACAGGCACCTAAAGTCAGTACTGGACCAACCGGGCTGTTGGGTTAGTACGTCAGCTTGCGTGCGGCCAGCAGTAGGTGCCTGGTTGATCAGTCCCTGATCCATTGGGGCTGGTCTCAGACGGGCAGGGGGGGCGTTGACCCCGAAAACCTCTCCAGTAAACTCTAGGTAAACCTGTGTGACTTAGCTGGGCATTTCCTGGCAATGTGGCCCACAGCGTTGACATAACACGACATTGAGGGGTCTGTACAATGCAATGTTATAGCGCTGTTGAGGGCTGCACGGGAGTGTATATTGAGTGGCTGAGGCCCCTGGCCAGTCCATCAGCTAATATCTGATCGTTGGGAAGGCGATGACTGCTGGCAACTTGCTCTGACGCCAGAGATTCAAGTGCTTGTTGACGTGTACATGACAATAAACATTTAGGTGCCTCTGGTGTAGAGAGACGAAACTATTTTGCCTAATTTACTTTAGGCGGACACAATGGAGTCATTAACATTTGAGATGAATCCAGATATTGAGAGTAAGTATAATTGATTATATGTGAAGAAGTTTTACTGTATGTTCATAATACTGAGCAAATGCATGTATAATTTTTACAATGTGGTTTATGATGGGCTGGGATAGGTAAGGAGATAAGTTGTTTTTTTGAACTGACAGTTTTAAAAATGCTAGCTGAACCAGTGGTTCTGGAGATTTTGGCAGAGAGTTCCAGATTTTGGCGCTTGATTACAGTGAGTTTTTGAAACGATGTAGCGCACTGGGAATGTCACAGTGGTTCTTGTGATAGAGTTGTGTTTTGGTCTGATTGGCAATCTGTCAAGAAATGCTTATTCAGGTCGGGAATTTATATTAGAATTGATTGTTCTGTAATGTAAGTTGACATTAGTACGAGTGAATGTTTTATATGGTGTGTAGGTTCAGGTCTTCGAAGAGTGGGAGGAGGTGTTGTTTAGCAGTGGATTATGTGATCATCCACACTTGTTATGATTTTTAGTGTGTTCTAACGTTGTGGAAACCCCACGGAAAGTTGCATAGGTGAGGTATGGGTTGATCAGTGAATAGTATAGTGTAAGAGGTGCTGTTTGTGGTAATAGTAAACGTCTCTTGAGAGGATTCAACTGTTTTATGACTTTTTTTGTTCTGTGTTGGTTATGAGTGTTGAATTTCAAGTTGTTATTTAGTGTAGACCCAGGAATTTCCTTCATTATGTTTAGCAATAAGGTTGGTGTTAAGATAATGTTTAGTTAGATCTCCTTGCCTTATCTCAAACAAATGTAAAAGGTTTTGTCTACATTAAGTGTTAGTTTATTGACGGTCAACCAGGTTGGTATTTTTGCGAGTTCTCGTTATAAAAGTGTGTTGAGTGAGGCTAGATTTGTGTGGAAATGACAAAAGTCGGGTCTGTCAGCAAAGACAATAAGCGTAAGTTGTGATTACTCTGGTAGATCGTTGGTGTATAAAGGTAAAAAAGGGAGGCAGAACACTGCCTGTCCGTACACAGTGTCCAGGGGTCTTGTTGAGGAGGTTGTGTCCTTGAGAGAGCAGATCATGTTGCATTTCTATTAGTAAGTAGGACTTGATTAATGCAAGTGCATGCCCTGTAATACCGTAATGATCAAGCCTGAGGAGTAAGATGTTGTGATTATGTATCAAGAGCTTTCATTAAGGTCGATTAGAGTCCAAGCAGGTATTATTTTTTTCCAGTGCTGTGCAAAGTGGTCTAGCATTTTTATTATTGCTTCATTTGTGCTTTTGTTCTCCTGATCCAAACTGGCAGAGTTTAGGATGCTTGTGATGTTATGAAGAAGTATACCTTTTGTGTATTAGTTTCAAAGATTTTGCGACAGTAAGGCAAGTATGTTATGGTCCTTTAATTTTCACATCGGTTGGGGCACCCCTTTGTGTATTGTTGTAATCCTTGCTAGCTAGCTAGGCTAGCAAGCTTGGCTAATAGCTAGAATAGAAAACCTTGCCTACTGATTCATGCTAGGCAGGTCCATATTCACCAATATGTACTTGTCCCATTATTTTTAAGCTGCCCATGGCTGCTGGCACTGGACAATGCAACTAAATCAGTTCTGATAGCCGGGTGTGGCTTGTTACGTTGGGTTTGCGTGCAGCCAGCAGCACAGCTGTTGATCAGGATCTGATCCACCAGGGAGGCCCTGGTCACAGACCGGGCTGCGGGGGCGTTGACCATCGGAAGCATCTTCCAGGTAAAACTTCCAAGAAAAAGCACCGTGTCTTCTTTGCAGATGACACCGAATCTGCATGACAGTGTCTTCCATTGCAGACACTGCATGGCTCCCAGGCGGACATCAACCAAATTTTCAGTGGCTGCAGGAAAACTATTTGAAGTTCAACGATGAGAAATTTCAATTACTCTGATATGGTAAATGGAGGAAATAAAACTTCATCAGAGTACAAAAAACAAAGTCTGGCCACAAAATTGAGGAAAAACTAACGTCAAAGACCTGTGAGTGATCATGTCGGTGGATCTCACCTTCAAGGACCATAACATTGTATCAATCGCATCTGTAGAAAAATGACTGGATGGATATTGAGAACCTTCAAAATAGGGATGCCCAACCTCATGGCGTCACTCTTCAGGTCGCTTGTTCTATCTAGGCTGGAAATTGCTGCACACTACTAGCTACCTTCAAGGCAGGTGAAATTGCTGACCTAGAAAATGTACAGCGAACCTTCACAGCGCGCATAACGGAGATAACACATCAAATTACAGGAGAGCTTGAGTCTGAACCTGTAATACCTGGAGCACAGGGGGATCGATACATGGATTATTATACACTGGAAAATCCTAAAAGGGACTAGTACCAAACTTGCACACGAAAATCACTCACTACGAAGGCAAAAGTCTTGCAGAGGACGCAACATCCCCAATGAAAAGCAGGGGTGTCCACTAGAACATAAGAGACAACACAATAAGTGCCAGGGGCCAAGACTGTTCAACTGCTCCCAGCATAAATAAGGGGATTACAATAGACCCCAGGTTGTCTTCATGCAGGCACTGAGATAAGCTCATAAAGTCGGTACTGACCAGCCGGGATGTGGATTCGTTGTTTGGATTGCGTGCAGCAAGCAGTTAATACAGCCTGGTTGATCAGGCCATGATCCAACATGAGGCCTGCGTCACAGACCGGGCCGCGCGGGCGTTGATCCCGGAACTCTTATAGGTATACTCAGGTATCTAAAGTTCTTCACTTCGTGATTGTGGTAACTCTCCTGTCATCACAGTAATACTATACAGTACGACAAGACGAGGAATACGTATGTTAAGATAAGATAAAATAAGATAAGACTTGTTTGGATTTTAGCCCGGGAGGGTTAGTTCCCCACGTAACTCAAGAAGTGCGTCATCGAGGATTTGTCTGTCTTATGTCCATTGGGGTCCTTAAATCTTGTCCCCTGGGATGCGACCCACACCAGTAGGCTCTAAACACCAGGTACTGCTTCCTGTTTGAGGAAACAGGGACAGCAGGTGTAAGGAACATGCTTAAACGTTACCATCAGTTATCGGGGATTTGAACCACTGTGTATACTTCAAACCAAGTACTGGACTGAAAGGTTTGTGATCATGACTTTGCTGTCCAGTCCTGGATTCACTGATGTACACTCTGTAATTTCGTGAACACTATGGAACTCGCGAACGCCGACCCTCTGGACAGCAAAGAGTGCTTCGATACAGCAAGGCTCTGTAGACAGTTCTCCTGGGAGAACATGTATATAAGTCAAGAGGGAGGCCCAAGTCCGTCCGCGCGCACACTATCATAATAGACACTGATCATACAGACACGCACCGCCGCTCTGTGACACATCCGGTCTAGCCGCGGCCTCGGTTAAGCGCCGCACCTGATCACACAAGCATTGTTTCTGCTCCCCCGGCCCGCAAGTAAGCAGTCCGTAAGCTAATCACAGCCGCGCTGGTTAGGTTACTGACTTTAGGTGCCTGTCAGAGACTTCTTTGCAGATAGACAGGGGTCTATTGGTTAATAACCACTTACGTATGCTGGGCAGGCAGGTGAGCGGTCTTGTGCCCTGGACACTCACTGAGTTGTCTCTTAAGCATACTTTGGCGCCCCTGCTTTTCATTGGAAGGAGTATTGCATTCTCATGCGAGGTCTTTTGCTTTCGTGGGAGGGACTGGTCTGTGACAAATTTGGTTACTATCCCTCTAGGATTTTCCAAAGCGTATATTATCCTGTTATCTCGCCTGCGTTCCATGGAATACAAGGTAATTAACTTCATATCTGTTCCTAGTTATTTAGGTGTTTTACCGTTGTTAAGTGTTACATTGAAGAGTTATACTGTACATTTCTCTAGGTCAGCAATTGTCACTGCTTTGAAAGGGCGCGTTGTGTACAGTAATATTCCAGCCTAGAGAGCGCTACAAGCGTTTTGAATGAGAATCATCAATGGGCTGCTAAGGTTTCTGGGATTTATTTTTCATTTTCGTCTTCGCATATCAATTCTGTATTGAATTCTTTAAAGGGCTCGGATTGGCCCGAAACGCCATCAATAAGAATACCCAGCTGTAGCATCAAATGTCTTATTCCACAGCTTTTGATGAAGCCAACTGACGTAACATTAGTGGAAACTTGCTAGAATGTGATGCAGGAGAATGGCTTCTACGCTGGATTAAGGCTACATGTCTAACAAGAAGTTTTCAGTGTTCTTCAGAGGCATAGAGTGTAACTAAAAGATTTGTAATTAGGAACCCTATAGGGTGGTGTGCTCAAGTCCCACTTTTATTTAATAACTCTAAAATTTAACTCTTTACTAAATGCTATGCCTAAACAGCCAATCATTATGTGATTAGCTTTGCTGATGATATAATGAATTCGCACCACCGGATTCCTCAACACCCAAAATTATCCTTAACAAGTACTAGCCTCGTGTCGAGGACTGGGTTGATAAATCTTACTGATAAAACAAAAGATACTCAGCTGGGCGTTTTTCTCCTCGACTGAGAGGCACATTCGCCCCAGAATCCGTTGGCATGATGGGTCTCTTCTAGAATTTGTAACAAGATACATGTATCTTGGCTTTGAGGTCCCACTACTTGGACTGTTGCGACGTAGATTTTGTCGCTCATTATAATGAAAGCTGAGAGGAATTAGAGTTTATGGGCAGATTTTCATCCCAGGTATGTTGTATCGTGCGATGTTAAATATTGTGAAAATGATGTATTTTGCTTATCTATAGAATATTAGGTGATTATGCTGGCACCACTACTTGCTCTTGTGTCTGACTGGAAGTTGGAGGCTGGAAGGAACAACTGCAGAACGAAGGCATGAGCGATCATCTAGGGCGCCTTGTACGCGAAAAATTTTGAATATGGAAAGAACAATTCATATTCCAAGCGTTAAGAGATCGTGTTACTGAAGAAATGTTACTCATTGGGTTAATCACATGCCCAGGCAGCCCATTGAAACCCTTGCCACAAGCCTTCCCAAACTTTCCTCAACATGGATGCAACACTCCTCCAGAGGATTGATAAAACTGAGAAATGATCTCCGATGAATCAGATACAAGATCTATGTAAACTAAGGGCAACAACGGAACTTCCTGCTCCATGATGTTACCCCATTCCGACTCCATCCTTCTTTCACCCCTCCCCCCCCCAAAAAAACACAAACCAAGCTTCGCCGTGAAGCCAAAATGAGGCCTTAGCTGAATTGATAAACTTAGTCACACAGCACACTCTTTCAGTACTATGAACAAAGTCTCAGTGGTGACCTGTATTAATCAGTGATGTGACTGTACTTAATCAGTGGTGACCTGTACTTAACTCTGTGAAGAAGTGTCTTGTGTGCTCCACGTGGGACTGAACCCAAGATGCCCTCCATCGAGCAACTTTACCAGACTTAAGGAAGATTGCGGGTTGCGTAGCTGGAGATACGGCGATTGGCGAGGAAAACAAGGAGGAATTCGTAGTAGTCTCCTGTTTCGATGTCCTCAGGTCAAGAAGGTCGTGGTCAGTGGCTGGACAGAAGGGACGACGAAGTTGACGACTCAAGGAGAACGAATGGAAAGACAGAAACGATGAAGAGAAAGAGACTGCTTGTGAAAACTTGTGCGAATCCTCCAACGTTTCTCGGTGCTACCCGTCGAAATGTGAGTCGACTACTGGGATCTTCACACGACGAACGACAACAGGAGGTAAGAATATTGTTGTAATTAAAGTTGGTAGAATGTAGAATTACCGAAACGTTTGCCGCCAATAAATGTCAATTTGTTTGCACTTGTTGTCCTTTTACTTTACAAGAACTATTGTTGTTTTTTGGGGGATAGCAGGTTAGATACATGTATAGGGCATTCTGCTTGAAGGACAGGAGTAGGAGACAGAGGGTTTGCTTTCTGGGGCTTGGGTGATGGAGGACATTGTTAGCCGGCTTGACAACATCATGGAACGGTAATGGATCAATCCTAATTTGCCTCAGTGCTGGACGCGCAATGATGTAGGCAAGCGTAGAAAAGTGAGGTATTTAGTTAGAAAGTTCAGGACAGGCTATAGACATAATTTGGATGATGGGGGGCGCCCTGTTATATGTGGCATTTTGCCAAGAAGAGGTGTTGGTTTAATATGAATGGTTGTCAGAGCAATTGGTATTAATTGTTGGTGGATAAAACACTGTAAGGATAATGAAGTACCATTCATTGACAATGGGACAAATTCTTCTATGGCCCGGAAATGAATGTATGTGTAATAATTCAGGAATTTATGTTGTGCAATGTGGATAGATGTAATGGGAAGGGGGATGGCGTTGCATTGTATGTTCGAGAAAATTTAATTGTTGCATAAAACAGGATATAAATAGATGGAGAGCAGTAACAGATCTGTTTGGGTAGAGTTAGTGGCGGGTCAGAAAAATAATTCTAGGTGTAATATACGAACTCCAGGCTTGGTCACGTACGAGGGAGTCTTCTTTGGGACGAAATTGTTTGGGCTTCTGGACACAGGTAAATAGTCATAGTAGGAATTGAATTTAGTCAAATTGAATGGAATCTTTGACAGGTAATCTAGAGTAACAGTGACCTTTATGGAAACAGTTCAGGGACTGTGTTCTGAAACAGAGCGATAACTGAGCCTACCAGGGGTAATATTTGCTTAGACCTAGTATGTCAAATAAGGAAACTCTCGTGAATAATCTGGAAGATCACGAAAGAGCTATGGCGCAAGTGATCCCAAAGCATCACTTATTAGACATTAATTGGGAATGCAAGAATAATGATAAATACAGTTAAAAAATCCCTGATTTCGTTCTGACGATTATAATTGACTTTGGGAACATCTGTCTAATATTGATTGGGTTATCTAGCTAATGATTTTATTGACGTTTATTCATACTTATGAATATGGAAGGGATCTGCTTTTTGATAGTTTTCTTATTAATAATGTTACACAGTGACCAGGTATATACATTCCCAGTGAGAATTAGGTCTAAAATAAACGTTCCCATGGGTTTAACGGAGGCTAAAGCATCTATTAGGGGAGAAAAGGGGAAACTTTTTATAGGCGCACTCAGTAGATGAGAGTGTTTAACCTTTCTGAACAATATGTTCATGCTTTAAAAGAGAAGTAAAAAGGCGATTAGAAAGGTCTAAGACGTGACTATGAAATTAGAGTTGCTAATGAATCAAAGACTATCCAAAGGGGTTTTTCAAGTGTTTAGGACGAAGGTGAAGGAAAAAGTAGGACCTCTGAAAACTGGGAATGGACAGCTGACGGAAATGAACTGGAAAGTGTTCTTATTTAATGACTATTTTTTGTCAGTTTTTACACAGGAAGATTGTATTTGAGATTTCCAGTAATTAACAATTATTTTGTTCCTGATGAATTTAAGGTAACTAATATTATGTACGAGGGACATGGTTTTTAAAACAGATAGAACAAACTGAAACAAAAATTAAAGTCCCCTGAACACATCGATCCAGGCTGAGGACTGATTAACCTCATACTCCTCCTCTTTCCTTCTTCATCTTCTTCAAGTCTTCAAGTCTCTTCTGCTTCTACAAACTTTGCTGTACTCGACTGAGAAGCCTACTGTGTAGGCGAAACGTTTCGAAATAAAGATACCTAACTGTTGATATGTGTCTTACCTAAACAACTGTCGGTATTTTTATACCATTTTATTGTTCACTCTGTCAGAACACTGCAACACAAGGGTATCTTGTTTCCAGACTTGGAACCACTCCAACAACCGCTATAGTGAGAATGGAGGATTTGAGAGGGACCTGACTCTCATTGTCTACTAGGGCGACGAGTCACAGTGCTACTGAGCGGGGTCAATATATCCTTAAATACGAAGGTAGCACTAGTCAATGAAATTGCAAATTTCGAGTTAGCGGAAGGTATCTTATAGGAGACTAGAATCACACGGAAGAAACTAAAAGCCTTATAGGAAATTGATAAAAAATTTCTTCTTCTCTTATGTCTATTTTAAGGGAAAAACAACACCCAGTATTGGGCCCGGCTTAGGAGGGACGGAACATCACAGAGGATAGACAGAAATGTGTGAGTTACTAAGTCCCAATATGACCTAGTGTTCATGCGGATCCACTACCACTCTATGCGGTCGACAATCCAATTTGATTTATTTATGATTGAAACTCAAAAATTGGCACCCAAAACTTTCGTCACAAGACAGACAGAGGAGCCGCCCAGCCGCCGTGGAGAGATGACGTCGTCTGCTCTTCAGTTATCTGAGTAATTCTCGAGCTGAGCAACTCTGAACATGTTACTCGAGAATTTTCTTGGGTTATCCTGAGTTGTTCTTCACCTGTGCTGAGAGGAAACTGGCTTGCAGTCACTTCGAGCACCATCCATCAAGAGGGGAAGGAGGTGACTCGCTTGCTTGTTCACCACTCTCTTCCCCTTCCCCCCATCCTTCCCCTTCATCCTCACCCAAACTACTACACTGGCCCACTCATAACCACACTACATACATTGCTATCCTTTGAACTTTCCTATCTTATTCTTTTTCGGCAACTTCGCTTTGCGAGTTTTAACACATGGCATTTTGACCATCGGTAGCCGTGTGTTTTTTAAATCGGCCGATCTTTGCTTGGGCCCTCTTCCCCTCATCTCATCGAGGGTAGGTATCTGTTGGGGCTGACCTTCATAAGTCAGCGAAATTGGATGCTAGACTAACACTACAGGAAAGAACCTTTTTGTTACAAGTAAATCATCTGAAGATTACTTCCTAGACATCTTGGCGTGGGAAAGAGTAAGATTACGTGGTTGATGGAACCAAAAGACGGACGAAATGAAATTCTAGCATGTATTTGCTCGAATTCTTTGTTGATCCAGTGGAGGTTTTTCATAACCCACGATGGGCTGTAATTATTCTCTTCTGAAAGAAGAGTTATATCAACTGCTGAGCTGTTGTTCTGGAAATTATTGAGACTTTTTGGTGTTACCCCAGTTGCACCGATTCTATCAGCCAAGAGGACTGTGTTTGTTGCCAGAATTAAACAGGTCATGCGACATAGCACAGCGAATGAAATTGTTGAAGACTTTAATACGGAGAATTCTGAATTTAGGGCTGTCGAAGCACTAAATTCTCTAAACCTAACAACAACCAGGTAACTTTAAAGTTATTCTTGAGACACCTGAAAAGGAAACTTGTGTGTCAAATGGGCTTCAATGTTTTGGCACCAGATGTACACCTGACCATATCTCTCTTGAACGATTTGCAGTGTTACCAATGTTATAAATGTTTATGCCTTTGGTTTTACCACCAACAAATTGCGTACATCAAGGCACAGATTTGCAGCATTTGTTCTGGCCAACATTCTTATATAGAGATTGTACTGATAAATATTACGCCAAATGTGTCCTCTGCAATGGAAAAACACCATGCTGTTTCTGCTATCTGTCCTGAGAGACAAAAGGAAATGCGAAAATTATAGAAGCTAAGATAATGTCCACTTCTAGAAGACACTCCCTGGCTCCTCCACAATGTCCACAAACCTTCCTTCCAGCTCTGCCTGGATCTAGTGGGACTCATCTTGTCTCTACAATGGTTCCAATGTTGGGGAATTCTGACCCTTTTGGAGTGCACTGTGTAACCCTCACCTTAACATACACAAAGCAACAACAAGGGTCAGCCTCACCTCCCATGTTTCAGGTATCCTCTAGCCGGGGAATATGACGAGAGCGCAACTAATGTATATGCTGGCAAAAGACATTGCAGGAGATGAACATCATATGGCTCATGGTTTTAAAATGATTTGTTATTGGCTAATGGGATCACTCCCAGTACTATCACCTGAAATGTTAAAGACGATTATGGCCCAATTTTGCCACACAGTGGCTTCATCGTCCAATACAAAGAGGAACGTAAGGAGGGGAGGAGTATGGGAATCATCCCTCAGCCTGGAGTCGATGTGTTCAGTCCATCAATCTTGTAGAATGTACAGCATAGGGCCGTAGACGTGGCTTATATACTGTAGTGAGGTGACGTTGAAGCAGGCGGAGGCGGGGTCATAGTGGTACCATCCACTAGTCGAAGTAGGTCTTCGTCCAAAGGTTGAACAAGTGTTGAAGAATTCTTTGTAACAAGATCCCATGATGCTGCAGTGTCTGACAGTTGTGATGAATGGTGATGACCCGCCTCCGCCTGCTTCACGTCACTCACTACAGTATATAAGCCACGTCTACGGCCCTAGCTGTACTTTCTACAAGATTGATGGACTGAACACATCGACTCCAGGCTGAGGGACTGATTACCTCGGTTTAGAAAGACACGTAAGCAAACACTATAACATATTTATTAGAAAACGTTTCGGTCCTGGGACCGAATAAAAGTGTATAAGATCGTCACTTTTATTCACACCAAGATACCCGCACTAAGAGAGGAGTCCTCATTGGCTGAGGGACTGATTACCTCATACTCCTCCTCTCCTTACGCCTTCCTCTTTGTATTGGACTGATGAAGCCACTGTGTGGCGAAACGTTTCCTGAATAAAGATTTCCATATGCTGCATAAGTGTCTCAATCTTCAACTTGTCGGTTTTTCAAACCATTTCGTCTACATGGAAATAAATGGTATAAATACCGACACAATGGCAATATAAAACACAAATGCAGTATAATGTGATCCTTTATTGACTACGTTTCGCCCACACAGTGGCTTAACGTAGTCAATTAAAGGATCACATTATACTGCATTTGTGTTTATATTGCCATTCGTCTACATTCTTACTCTACTAGTGACCTACGTCTCACCCTCCTGGCGCTATAATAAGGCTCCATCCTATCACTTCAACTCCATATTATTCCAGACAATGGAACAATAACTCTTCTCCAGACTGAGGGACTGACCACCTCAAAACTTTAAGGGTGATGGACTGATTACATCGTCTTCAAGTCTCTTCTGCTTCTATCAACTTTGCTGTACTCGACTGAAGAAGCCTACTGTGTAGGCGAAACGTTTCGAAATAAAGATACCTAACTGTTGCATATGTGTCATACCTAAACAACCTGTCGGTATTTTATACCATTTTATTGTTCATTCAGAGTTGTAGATGCGTGGAACAGTCTTCCCAGTGGGGTGATAGAGGCTAGGACCTTGGGTAGCTTTAAGAAGAGACTGGACAAATATATGAGTGGGAGGGGCTGGGTTTGATTGGTGTCATGGGGTACGGGAGTTATTTCTAGGGAAGCTTTAGGTAGTAGTCGTTTTGATAAGGACCTGCCTCGCATGGGCCAGTAGGCCTTCTGCAGTGTTCCTCCATTCTTATGTTCTTATGTTCTTATGTTAAATTATTTACGTTGATGGTTCTGTTCACCAATCCACTGGTGCAGCTGTTAGTGCTGCTGTTGTACAGAGTGATGGCTCTCGTAAAGAAATTGGAGCACGCATCAATAACTGTGCCTCTACCCTTCAAACAGAACTGTTTGTCATACTCCTTGCACTCAAATGCGTCCATGTATCTAAGGTTGACACTTTAATTGTAACTGATTCTCTATCATCCATAAATGCTTTCAACTTGTTAAGTATAAATTGTGACATGCTTGTGTCAGACACCAGACACAGATATGGTAGGATTGTGGACAGTGGAGTCAGAGTGCACATGCTGTGGATTCTGTCTCACATTGGTCTTCGGATGCATGATAGAACTGATAAACTGGCTAAGCTGTATGCTTTCAAAGAGGGAGTAGATTACAATCTTGGCTTGTCAGTTAGCAATTTGAGAACAATAATACGAAAAGAACTTCAACTGAATTTTGACCTAAGACTCAGGGAGATTGACACCAGTGAGTCCATCTATCATCATTCTATCATGCAGGAGGAGCCACATGTCTATGGTGCATCCAACAAAATAAGCAGACTCTTGGATGTCACTACCGGCCGGCTCCGGCTGGGTTACAAGTATCTTTGGCAGGTTAAATCACCACCACCAGATGTAGACCAAACGAAATGTAAACTTTGCCAGAAGGACTATTGTCACGTCTTGCGTCATTACGTACTGGAGTGCGAAAAAATTAATAAATTTAGAGACAACTCGCTCAGAAATGTTCAAGATATGTCAAAGTATTTTATCCACAGTGGTATATTACAAACCATTCTGGTTGTGGAAAAAGACACTTATGTACAGTTCAGGACATTTATTAAAGGAAACGTTTCGCCACGAATGGCTTCTTCAGTCCTAATACAGAGAAAACTAAGAAAACACACATATATATAGTGGCGGGAGTCAGGTGAGGTGATGCGTGGGTAGAGGTGGTAGTAGTAGTAGTAGTAGTAGTAGTAATGGAACTAAGGAGGTGAGGCAAGAGAGGGACCTGCTGGCATCAAGTAACACCAGTTCCCAGGATGGGTAATATCCTCTTGCTTAGTAATTTTGAAATACTGTAACTACCGGATTTTTGCTTTATAGTGTTACTGACAGAAATTAGTGCAGCTTCAATGCATTTTCTCCGTCTAAGTCGTCTTCTTTAATAACTAGTTTAGCTTCATAGAATTTCATGAGGTGTCCAACATCGTCTCTATGTTGAACACATGCGTTTTTGCGGTCATCGTTTCTGCAAGCATTTTTGTGTTCTGCTATCCTAATGTCCAGAGTTCTGGCTTTTTTCCCTACATATACTTTGTCACATCCCCCACATGGTATAGTGTAGATTCCTGCACTTGTGTCAGAATCATGCTTGGGTTTTTGTATCAGGTTCCTAATAGTAGTTGAAGAGCTGGTAGATATTTTAGCCAGTTTTCTGTCAAACATTTTTGAAACATTAGTGGCAACGTTGCTGACCGGTAAAACGATGTAACTTGGAGGCTTTTCTTCAATTTGATAGGTGTTGGTCTTGCTGAGGATACGTGTTGCACGTTTCCTGCAGTCACGTATGAAGTGTAGGGAACTGGTGTTACTTGATGCCAGCAGGTCCCTCTCTTGCCTCACCTCCTTAGTTCCATTACTACTACTACTACTACTACTACTACTACCACCTCTACCCACGCATCACCTCACCTGACTCCCGCCACTATATATATGTGTGTTTTCTTAGTTTTCTCTGTATTAGGACTGAAGAAGCCATTCGTGGCGAAACGTTTCCTTTAATAAATGTCCTGAACTGTACATAAGTGTCTTTTTCCACATCTTGTCGGTATCACCATACCATTTCCTCAAACCATTCTGGTGAAATACCCTGACTTTGCTAGCTGTAAATAAAGCATTACCACGTGTGTGTGTGTATGTGTGTGTGTGTGTGTGTGTGTGTGTGTGTGTGTGTGTGTGTGTGTGTGTGTGTGTGTACTCACCTATTTATGGTTGTAGGGGTCGAGGCTCAGCTCCTGGCCCCACCTCTTCACTGATCGCTACGAGGTGTGTGTGTGTGACCTAACTGATGCTTGCATTAATAACTCCTTAGAGTTGTGACCAGATATAAACATGCAAAGGGTTCGTTACCTCTGTAACTTGTTCAGTTATCAAAACTTTGCGGCTCAATCCCTGAACCCATAATGTACCTCTGTAATCTTTTAACTACCTCCCCTCAGGGAAGGTTTCTTGACGCTGGTGAGAGGATCTCGATCTAGGGAATTGGATCTGTGTTCCAGGTTTCTGAATTCGAGTCTGAATACCTTCCATCTCCCCCCTCACCCACAGGCGCTGTATAATCCCTACGGGTTTAGCGCTCCCCATGATAATAATAATAATAATAATAATAATAATAATAATAATAATAATAATAATAATAATTTTGACTTCCTCCCACATGATAGGTATGGGAGCATAATAAAGTCTTTAGCTTCTAGTGTCAAATAGTTCCAATAATTTTGGCTTTAAAATTAAAATCTCCATTTAAAACTACATTTTCATATCTAGATGCCTTAGAGTTTCCCCCCATTTAAGTTTTCCAAAATCACTGTTACGTTT
>NW_026507611.1:0-16252 GCF_026875155.1 Cherax quadricarinatus
GAAAAAAAGAAAAAAAAAAAATTTTCATTTTTACAGAGATGTAAAACAGCGATAGTGTAGAAGGAACAAAGGGGGGATCCCTCGGGAAACAGTGTTGACAATTTCCAAGCAAAACCTTTTGGGAAAGCACTATGTCCATAAGGGGGATAGGGGAGGGGTAAAAAAAAATCCCCAAAGTGGGAACTCAGCTAAAAAAAAATCCTAACAAACAAAAATTCCAACCCATCAAATTCATGCCTTGGGTTCGGCGGGGCAAGGTATTCGGGGAAAAAAGGTGGGCCCTGACCTTTGACCCCCCGGACAATGCGCACCCACATGATAACAGGAGGGTGCAACTCCCCATCCGTAACTTATTTACAGTGAAATGTGTCATCTCATCGTGAAAAAAAAACGCTATAACGCATACTCCCAGGCACTCACAAAGGGGACAAAAAGAACAAACAGCCAGCTATGGAAAAAAAGAGGGGAGCCCATAACCTCTCCAGGGGAGGAGGTTTTTCAAGGCCGGGAAGGAAAAAATTCTGGCAAATAGGACGAAATCTTCAACAAGAAAACGCATCTGGAGGAGGGAGAGCATTGGCCCCCACCAAGAAAAACAATTTATAACCAGCAAAAAAATTTTCCCCCTTTATTTCTATCAATAAAAAGTATTTTTCTTGAAACATACGGGTCAAAAGCCTCAAAAAAAACAAAAAAAATTTTTCCTTTAAAACAAGGGACTGTCATGGGGAGTAAAATGCAATTTTTGCGCATTTACTTTTTGAAACGAAATAAGTTTCCATTTTATCCTATTCAGTTGCAGGAAAAACAGGCAAAAAACGGTGGGTTGGCCCGACGTCACGAGCCGCTATTAGTTCAGAACTACAAACAATCAAATGATGTATTGAAGTTTTGGAGGTAATGTCTGACAACAAAAACCTTGTCTTGGGTTGTAACAAGCCTCCCGATGCAATTCCCACAAATTCCAGGAGCAGCTTTTGAAAATTGGGCCACTGTCTGGAAAAATTTTCCAAATCATGCCCCAAAAACCCTTTTTACATCTTTTTAAGTTTGAAGCCTGAGTAGTCTATAACCCCCTATTAATGAACGTGATAAATATGTTTAGGAGAACTTGCAAAGTGAACAGATGACGATTTGTAGTGGCCAGGCTTAGGTTGGTTATAAATCTTCGGCAGTTTGGGGGAGACACACAGTGTGAACAAATAAAAGTAAAATTTTGTGATCGGCTATGGTCTTTCCCTTTTAACACTTGTCTTAATTGTCCACTTATTGAGGAATCAGAGACAGAGGTATAATAAAACCCTTTTCATGTCAAAAATCTTATTAATGAAATAAGATACCAGATATACTAAGCAAATTTCCTAAAATTTTCTTGTAACAGATAAAGGGAAATATGACATGTAGAATTTTAAATCCTTGTATTCCTGTTAACCCCCTTTGGGGGTAGTTCCCAGGCCTTTTGTGTCCATATGCTCTTGCGCTACCCCCCACAGGATGGATATGGGGTGCACAATAAACTGCCATTCGGTGGCAAAATCTAAAAAAAAATTAATGGGGAGTGTAGCAATATTTTTTAGCAGAGTACCCAGGGGGCGCTCAGTGAAAATTCACAACACGAACGTTAAATCTCTACAACAAATTCAACAAAAAATTTTATTACAACTAGTTTCAAATGGCCTGTTACCCCAGGTGTAGGGAGCAAATAAACACAGTAAAAAAAGTTTAGATTTATATTATCCTTTCCCCTTTTATAACAGCAATATGAACACTATGTACAGTGAAAAATTTTAGTGCACCCCGGTAAGCAAGGGGAAAATAGAAGCACAAGTAGCAGACCGTGCTTCAACCGCTCTAGAATGGAATGGAAAGGGCAGACAGGAGGGGGTTCCAAATCCCTGCGTTTGTCAATCCCCCTTCTTTTTGGCTAGAACCTGGCCCTAGTTAAAGATGGGGCCCCCATCTCAACTCTTAGCCCCCTTTTCGCTGGTTGGGGGAGATAGCGAAAATGGGGTGTGTCCATGCGCCAAAAAGGTTATTCTTTTGCTGCCACACCCCACCCCGAGAAGGTCAGGATTGGTGCCACCTCCCCGTGGGGACCCTGCCGCCATGGACAAATAATGGGACCGCCCATCTCTCCACCATCCAATCTTAGTAGAGTCAGCTTTCCAAAATGACCAAAAGCCAACCTAAAAAACAGGTGGAAGCAGTCAGAAGGCCAACTGGTCCCAAAATCAAGGGACGGTAGCCCGTTCCCCTCCTAAAAAAAAAACCCCAAATCAGGGGGGGTAAAAAAAAGGCTTGAAAGGGGGGGGGGTTCCAAAATAAATCCCCACCTAATAAAATATTAAACAGACTCTTGAAAAAGAGTTGCCAAAACCCCTTTTCTTTGCGGCAATATATTTTATTTTTGGTTTTGGGTGCAGCCTGGCGCCCAACGCAAAGCCTTGTGTTGTGTTCTTCATGACTTGGGTTAGACTAAAGGGTTGATCATGTAGACTGGACCCCCTGGTGCTGGCCCCACATAAACACGAAATGCTCCCCAAAGCCAGTCCAGGCGAGGGTTCTTTTTTTTAATGGTTTTGGTAAGCTTCCCGGTTTTTGGCTGGAACGGCGGGAAAAGTTGCGATTGGCTGCAGCTCCTTGTTCCCGATTTGAATAGTACCCCCAACCCCCCGACCCAAACATCACCTGTAATGAAAAAGGTTTGGAGAGTTGGGCAGGAGAAAATTTGGGTGCAGAGAAACAATAATCTTTTTTCTTATTAAAAGGGGGTTACAATTGGTCCAATTAAAGGGAACTTTTTGATGGTAAAGAGGTAAGAGGGGTACAATATTGAGAAATTCTTACAGAATCTCTTTAAAATCCAATCGATGCCCTAGGAAACGTTGGAACGAATTCCTATCATGCAGGAACTGGATATACTTTTAATCGAAAGAACCTTAGCCAGTTTTTAGTTTGGCAACAATTACCACTACCTACTTCCAAGGCCTAGAAAAGTGACAGGTGCCTGGCCAAAGGAAGATTTAGATAAATAAACTGTTAGATTGGGAATACTAAAGTCTCAAACAGAGCTTTTAAGTACTAAGTAGGTGATGCATCCCAAGTATCAGACACCACAACAATATCATCTAGTATGCTGGCCCGTTCCTACAAGGTCCCTTTATAGCCTGATGAACGAGTTTCTGGAATGTAGAGGGGGAATTTTTTCCATTCCGAAAGGGGGTAACGGTAATACTGATAATGACCTCCTGGAATCACGAAGGCAGAAGAATTTCCATCGCCTTAACTGTCAAAAGGTAAACCTGATAGTAACCTTAGGAGATCTAATTTGGACACAAAAGTAGCCTTACACACAAAGTTAATACGAATACGTCATCCAGACGAGAAGAGTGTAAGCATCTGTAATTGAGACCGTCGTTACACTTTATCGGTAGTCTGATGTGGCACAAACGAAACCCTCCATCAGCCTTATTTTACTAGGATGCCGGTGAAGCCCATGGACTAAGACGACTCCTTCCAAATAAACCAAGTTCACACAAGAAGTCACTTCCATGCAGAAGAAGCCTTTAGCTTTTCAGATTATCCTGTAGGGGGAGAGTTTTAAAATTGTTTAGATATTTCCCACGTCTACATCATGGTAACCTAACGTACGATTTTTTCGGCACATCCGAAAAAATATTAGATATGACTGTAGAAGGCTCAGTTTAAATTTGGTTGCTTGTATTTCAGATAATCCATCCATAAAGGGCAGTGATCCTTGAGGAGGACAGAAATTTAAAGTTTAGTATTAGTTCCATAGATAGAGTGCAAAAGTCAAGTCTCCTCGAGAGGTAGAGACATAGTCATTACTGGTAACCTTATATCAACATGTGTAGGGAAATTGCCTTGTTTGATAATGTGGTAAGTTTTTTGTTGTTTGAGGTCTTATCAATGGAATCCCCTACCACATATATAAATCAATAACTACTTACTATCTGCATAGTCCGCGTAAATCTACTTTCAAGGTGTGGCCGAGTGTATAATGTTCCTGCACGCAACACCTGTCTCCTGGATGGAAGAGCGGAATTGTGCACTTTTGGTCATACCGTCTGTTTCATCCATTAACTTTGAGCTATCTTTAGGTTAGCGTGGCCAACTCACGTGCCCACCTGCAACCTTTGAAGACGGGTTTTGTAAGATTGCTGTGAGCTACGTCTCTTCCCCAAATCCATCCTTCGTTATGGAAGCACACCACGAAGCGAGGACCACGTAACATTTGCCCAAGAGATCAGCTCAAACGGACTATACCCTGTAGACTCTTGCACCGTTCTCTCGTACGTAGAAACAGCACAAAGGTAGAGATTCATCCCAATCAGTCGAAAGTAGTGCATGCAAAAACTTCTGCAATCATTGTTTTTAATGTTAAGTGGAATCTTATCCAAGGCGCCTTGGGACTGCGGGTGATTAGGCAGTGGAATAAGTTGTGAATTATCCCAAAACATCTAGGTTAATACTTCCCTAATGCATTGGCAAGTGAAGTTAGATACCAATTATCACTTTGTAACAGTATTAGGTGAATTCCACAACAAGAAATGAATTTTGTTTAAAGCTTTGAGAATAGCATTGAGTATTGAGATACTACTGCATTGGGATCGCTTCAGATATCTGGTTACTTTATATCCAAAATTAGTAAATAAATACTGATGTTCCAGACTTTTGACTTAGGAGTGGAAACCACAACAATCTAGAATAAATCTGCAAAAGGTTCTCCATCAACAGGTAAGGGTATGGAGAGGTGCAGGTTTAATGGAATGTTCCAGTATTCCACTTGCTAGAATTCCGGCACCACCTAATATGAATCTTTCCACCTCTTTCTTTAATTTTGGCCTAATTAAAAATCTTTTGTGAATTCTATACCATGTTGTTTGTAATTCCCTAAAAGTGACCTCCTGAAGAAGAAATATGATCTATATTTTTATATCTTGAGTCTATAATTTGGTTTGGAACCTACTAACCTGACGTATAATGCCGTCCCCTCTTTCTCCTTACCAGTCTCAGTTGCAAACCACATAATCATTTTTAAACTTCATACTTGACGATGAAACCCAATAGGATATACACCACCAGTGCTGCCTGAAAAGCGAATTTTAAAGAATGGTCCTTTCGTTTTTCCTATCCGGAAGGACAGGTCCCTCGGCATGGAAACAGAGACATCTGGGCAATCCTGCAACCGTGGAATAGTGAAAGTGCTTGATCGGGTCCCTGTTCAAACTATGACCTACTAGGCTCTGCCAGTTTTCCACTCGTAAAACCATGTGGATATTCCGAGATACGAGTCGTCCAAGGATAGGTCAACATTCTCTCCAGACATACCCTGGGAAGATGCCCGAGTTAAGGCCAACAAACACCGGAGAAAGCATTAATCATATAGGTTCAGGCCACGAACTAACGAGAAGTAATGTTTTATAACCCAGTAATAACATGGATTTTTCATGTAAATCCTTTTGAGAGTCCTACAGTCAAGTACCCATTGTACTATTTTGCACTGTACATAATTTTATGCAAAGTAACAGAATATATAGCTCCCTCCTAGCTTCCAATCAAACTGAGGAGCGTTCAGGAAGTAATCTCTTGAAAGGGTAATATTCCTTGCCTGACAAGTGAGCAAATGCTCCATTATCTCTAAAGGTATATACTTACGATTGGTTCTGAGTTTTCCTGAAGGGAAAATAGTACTTTCGCAATAATAAGGGGCCGATAAACCTTTATTCTACTTCTCTAGGGACATGTTACAAGGGATATTCGAGAATTATCCAGATGGTTGAGGGTTTTTGGGGCAGTTGGAGCTGATGTGACCTACTTATTGCACCTGAAGCAAGACGACAGGCTTAGGTCCCATTTTACTCCCTGATGACGTTGCAAGTGAGTGGTCTTTTCTTCTGGCTTGGTGCCTCTCGGATATTGTTGTCGAATGGTCACCTAAGTAAGTCTTTGCCTCTCCGCAGAAGGGTACCATAAGATTTTGAGAAGCGTGGCTCACCAGGTGACTTGGTTGGATGACGTAGACGCTCTCCCCTCCGGCTGGCACTTCATTCTCGCAATGTATCGATCTCTGCTCACCCAGACTGTTGAAAGAGAGAACGGGACCGCACGATACACAAGGAGTGGTTCGTTTCGAAGGTATACAGCCAAAAACCCCCCTGTGCTGCCTCCAAAGCAGATGATAAGGTCACACGAACTCCCTGCAGAAAGACACGAACTCTGTCCCAACAGAACTCCATCTAGTTATCAATCAGAATTAAGGCTCCGCCATCTCCTCAAAGATTAGTAGACACACTCGCTTTTCATACCTAGCAGGTAAAAGCTTTGTTTGCTGTCTCACAAAGTCCACCATGGATGACCAACTGGCCGCTGTTCAATATTAATGTCTTAATCGATATTAGTCTGGGATACATGTATATGCCACCCCAACACAGTGGTCTTCACTACTTGAAAATAATCAGAGAAATTCAGCCGTCAGATTAAATACCGGGTAATTCACTGTGGCCTTACCCAAAAATGACGTATGAAGCCAACGCTGCCCCAAGTGGATTGTTCCTGCGGACTCTCAGGTGCCGACCCTGATTTTTCGAAGCTATTCGAAAAATTGCTCTGGTTCGGCCTCATATGAAGGCGGGGGAGACAAGCTGAACTCTGCTTTTTGTAAACTGAAATCGTTACACAGAATGAATGCGAAAAAAACTGCCTCCTTTTCTCTATCCCTAATCAAATTCTTCACTGGCGAATGCTCTCTGTTCCCTAGTTTTGCCTCCACGTGATTTTTGCCTAGCTTCAAGTGCCAACTGACGCTGATTCACCTTGAAGACAACCCAGCTTGCACCATACTGGACCATTTTTGCTCCGTAGGTGTATCTCTTCCCTCCTTCGAGAACATAAAGTTTTTTTTCCCAGCTCCCGTAGAGGGATGGAGTTTTGTTGTGCCATCTCTTCTTCCAATAAGTATGGTCAGCATAAGTGAACGCGTTGCGCAGCTGTGAGAGTGCGTTATCTGGAAATGCACAATGGATACGAGCAATTTGCCAACAACGCGGTAGGGACAAATTAGGTAGGTTTTTAATGCAAAGTAATATGCCGCAACCTGAAGCGTTTGACTCTCTAGGTGGCATCAGTCTTATTCGCGTATGCCCAGTACAATACCCCAACGTAACACGTTAATTTTTGTTCAGAACAAACGCTTAGCTATGCTACAGAACGATTGCAGAATAACGCATACAAGCAAAGCCACTGTACACAAGATTGACCGGTGTTAGCGAAGCGAGCACGACTGAACAAGACTAGTACGAAGCTGTTGAACGATCAACACCCATAGCAATGCTGATCATAACAACGACAAAACGCAAAAAATTTGTAAAGCGCAAGCGAAACAGCAGCTACACAAGTGTTCCTGCTAACAAGCATCACCCTAAAGCTCAACCTGTTTTCTCTAAGTCCAGATCCCCGGACAGGCCCCCACTATAACAACCAAGGATTTCAAATGGCTGTTATCCCAATTGTCATGGGAGCAAATAAACACAGTAGAAAAAGTTTAGACTTATATTAACCTTCACCAATTATAACATCAAATAGTGTACCCTATGGACAGTGATAAATTTAGTGCACTCCACGGTAACGCAAGGCAGAAAATAGAATCCACAAGATAGCATACCGTTGCTTCAACCACTCTAGAATGGGAATGACAAGGCAGACAGGAAAGCGGTATCCACATAAACCTCCTGCGATTGCAATCCCACCTTCTTTATTGGCTATAACCTGGTCACTAGTTGAACGATGGTGAGCCCCAACCTCAACTCTTAGCAACCTGGTTGTCGCTTTGTTGGGGAGATAGCCTGTAAATATGAGGGTGTGTCCCCATCTGCCGAATAAAGGTTACGTACTCTTAGCATGCCACAACTATCAAATATTAGAGTCTACAGTACTAGAAAACACGCTTGATCTCATCTTTACTAACAGTGAACGATTTGATTCGTATAAATCTGTTTCAAAGAACAATTCACTCAGATCACAATTAACAAGAGGTACAAGGCCTCCTGGCTATAAAATTATGATCATTTATTAGGCGGTCTTCACAAAAATTCAGTACCAAAACAAAAACATGCAAAGGAAACCATCATTTATAATCTCCTTAAATTGAAAACAAGCTGAGAAGATGCCCTAAACAACAAGGATCAGAAAATTTTGCCTAGAAAAGAATAAACTCCGTTGTTCTTGAGAACTGCTCAAGCACATTCCATTAAAACAAACAGAGAGATGTTAACGTAAAATAGAGAGACCTTCCCTATAAGCAAGAAGGATGGTTACGAGTCACGAGAGCTGATGAAGAGGGGGCCAATACTCAGACCTACGAAATTGCAGTTATTGAACTTAAGCTGAAGGAATCTTACATTGAAACAAGAATCACAGGAAGAACTAAAAGCGAAAGGAAATTGAAAAAACATCCAGTATTGGGACCTAAGCTTAAGGGTAGATGGGTGGGGTAACATTGGTTAGGGGTGGTATTAGTCAGGTTGCACAGATGACATCAAAAAGGGAAAGAGGGATGGAGTATAACTAGAAGTCGCCAGAAAATGCCTATCAAGATTATTAGCTGAGCCCCTCACCCTGGGTCAACGGTACGGGATAATACTCTGCCAGATGAGTTTCTAAAGCGAATTACTATTAAGAACAATACTCCAGAGAGTAACCCCGTCATGTACAACAATCAATTCAAAAAATAGTTCGTTTAATTATTGGTTAGCGAAATACTTTTTGTATTATATTTTCCGACCAAACATTAAGTATCAACTTCCAAATAAACGATGGACACCACCATCCCATACAGGCTCCTTCCACATTTACCTTCCCACGGGCTGTGCATTGCTTACGGTCAGGCCCAGTAACATCCAAACTGACTCACGCTACGGTACCCATACAAACCCATATAAAATTCTTCCTAGAACCACGTAATTCCCCCAAGCTCAGCCAATCTCCCCCTCCCTTACAACCCGCTCCAATCCCAAACACACCCACAATCTAACACTACTCCTCCAACTACCCTACACAGCCCACCCCAGACCCACACCAGCCCCAACAACCACCAACCCAAGTCCACTATCCCACATCCCCATTCGCCAATCCCCCAACACCCTTAACACCCAAACACACAAATCCCCTCACAGATCAATCTCACTTGTGTATATAACATTTATGAAGGTTGATCCCCCATATAATATATGAAATAGGCCCATAAACCTAACCTAAGCAAAAAAAACTCTAGTCAATGGTTTTGGTTTTTTGTGTGACGCCCGTGAGAATATACCTCGGTGTGTCCCACACCATTGCAAATAACCACATCTTCGTCCTACTCACCTGTGCCATGTGACGTAAAAATCTCCCCAATTACAGGAAATCAGGTTACTTATCCCGCTAGCCATGCTGTTTGGGGTTTACGACCTGCAATATCATACAGGTGAGCACAAAGAAATAAGATCCAAAATGGGGAAGTCACGACGTTAGACCTTCTCCATCCGTTCTACCCACGTTTGAATGACAAAGTGACCCTCTCTGTCATACCAAGCAGAAAAGAAAGACAGGTTTCCCCACTGCTTACTACAGTCACTCTCCTGGTACAGCACATTTCTCAAAGAAATGGTTGAATATTACAACATCAACCTTATAGCAGAGACCTGAAAGGACTACTGATATTATGACAAAAGTGAAGCTTTTAACCAATAATCCACTAGAATACAAGGAGGCATGTACTTTACCGTTGTGTTGGAGAGCTGTGAGTCGAGTGAATTACTGTTTTATAACCAGAATCCCCCACTTCACCTTTCGGGTGGGTGTAAGATGTAGAGGAGATGGTATAGCGGGAGCTTAGACTGACCCCCACCTTAACCAAGCAAGCCGCAGTCCAACTAACGACTTTAGGGAAATTGAGGAAAAACAGCGAAAATCGGGGAGCTGTGACCTTACCCTACCTTGAACTAAAGCCGGCAAATGAAACTAGAGGTTAAACCTAATATCCGCAACTCCAAGATCAATGTAACTTTTCGCTCACACTCACCCCATAACCAAGACTTACAGTCAAGGAGTATACGAAGGAATTGGGCTAGAAAAAGTTCTAACATGTGGAAGGTCGGCGTAAGGCAGGAAATCTTCTTACTGACTGTCGCGACTTAAAACATCAGAGAAAGTAATTTGGATGAAACCATTGATATACACAATAAGGAACTTAAAAGCTAGAGGTGCCAATGGTCCACGCTCAGAGTCACTGTATGGTTCCCTTAAAAGATTCTAGATAAAATCAAAGGTTTAGTGCCGTTGTCTAATATGAATACTATTCCAGGCAAATAAAATTTAATTTTGTGAGATGACCTCACACAAGAGCCAAACATGTGTTCCTTTTCTATTGCAGGTAGTATCTTTTGTTTCTTTGTTTCGGTGCGGGAAGGAATTACCGGCATAAGGAACATAACAGGAAAGAGAGTACCAAACAAGTGGTATTTTAGTAACACACCACACGTAAGCCAGTAATTGGTGCATCATTCTCAAACAAATGTTTTATTAATATCTGTAATCATAAGTATAGGACCTTTCGAAAAGAAGCTCTTAATCTCATTAAACTTTTCCCGAGCTCCGTCGGAAAGTTTGCAAGATGGTACCTTGTCACAGACTTTTTAAGGAAGGTTTGAAAGATGTCTGTAAGAGATCATGTAAAGGTTCGGATAAACCGTGCATAAAAAATTTACAGGAACCAAGAAAAGCTTCGCAGAAGCTTCGCATTTTTGGGGAATCTTTAAATTCTAATAAAGCTTTTGAACTTTACGGGGAAGCTGCAGGAGTTATAAGAAAGTAACAGTCCAAGATATCTAAACTTGTGTATAACCCAAGGAATATTTCTGCGGCTTTGGCAGTGATGCCATCTGAGCGTCACCTACGCAAAACTGTATGTTAAGTTTGGATATGGTTCGCCAAACTAGATTCATTGTTACACGTAACTGTTTATCACAATAAACTGAAACATTTGGCATATTACCCAAGACCTTTCACATCAGAGCACATGTAGTAGCACAGCAGGGGGCAATTACTGCAAACCGAAGGGCAAAGTCTATACTGAGTCAATCACATTCCTTGGTGTGTAGGAAAATGCGGTGTACTGTCGTTATAAGAAGGCTCTAACATTACCTGATGATATGCCTGCGCAATAACAATCCTCTGAAAAGAAGGAAGATCAAAAAGATTGTGAAGATCGCTATCTATCAAGGGCATAGGTTCAGCATCCCACCGAGTTATAGCATTAAAGTCCACTGAAGTAAATAGCAACTCTAAATGATTTATCCGCCTTCTTCACCATGACTACTGGTGAGGCAATATGCAGATTACCTCGAAGTGTTTCAATGATCTTTAGTTTTATAATTTGTCTAACCTCTCGGTCAAATGCATCACTAAGGTGAACTGTACTGGGTATAAAATACGTTTGATAGGAGTCCGTCATTAAGTCAATCTTATGGACTTTCCATTGGAGAACACCTGGAATATCAGTAAAGACTTCTAAAAGTACTTCACAACATTGAGTAGTTGATGTCTCTTATGGTGTTATCCAAAGATTTATTAAAAAAAAGTTGGATGCATCCGGAGTGAGACAAGATCAACCCAATTCATGTATTTCTACATCCATAGACTAAGTTAGAGGTGTCCAATTAACGCACAACTTTACACTCCTGAAGTTGTCTTAATCAAGTTCGAGTGGAAAAACAAGTCCAAAGTATTAAGGCAGTTATAACCAAATTTCTTCCGGTAATATTTCTAAAGGATTGTTGATTTAATAAAGCTTAGGTTTTCCCCTTGACATCTATTAGTAGTCAACTTTACCCACAAATTTTTTATACTTGTTTATAAGGACCTATTCCATGCTACTAATAATTTATTTGACTTAATCGGCAAAAGTACAAGCACAAGAATCCCTACATTAAAACTGCTCCTGTGACTTTTGAGTCAAAAATAGGTTTTGATAACTGGTCCGTTGACAAACTTAAGGTTTTTTTGAAAGTAATGGTCATATAGGTCTCCTCAAGTTAGATCTAAGACAGATGAAACTGTTTAAGAAGAATACTGAACCTCAGCATTTACCTCCTCATTAGTTCCAGAATCATGAAGGATGAGTGCCAAGGGACCTCTGTGCCTGCCTACCATAGAGAAGTTCAAAAAGGTAAAACCCCATAGAGTGACACAGGGAACTATTTCTAATGGCAAACAAAGCACAAGCGTAGGTAACGAATGTGCCACTCTCACTTAGGTTTAAGGTACAAAGTTTTTCCTAAAAAAGGGACTTGAGATCGAATGACCGGCGCTCAACCTCCCCATTACAGCTTGTGGATGATATGGTGTAGGTGAAAAAGGCCTTTTCACGTACACCCCAGAAGTTTGGTTAGATGTTGCCATTAAGTCAGATGTGACTTTGTGTCCCACGGTCAGTACAAAATTTCTCTAGGGGATGCCCACAACTGGAGAAGATGGACAAAAGGGCTTCAGGCCACCTCTGTAGTAGTTATGGTCTTTAAGGGAACTGCGATCAGGGAAACTCGAAGCAAACTCAACTAATTATAATATATAAACATGTCCCCAGATGAACGTGGAGATTAAATGACCATCGATGTCAATATCAACCTTACGCAAGGAACCGTTAAAAGACAGCATTAATGACCATATGTATCTCACTGAGTACCTCGGGAGGATTGACAGTTGGCAAACTATAACAACAATCACAATAGGGTAGATGACATCTGAGGACATTTAGGCCAACACTATGTTTCCCCAATTTTTAATTTAAAGTTTTAACACGATGCGAGAAATGTCCGGTCACTGTCAGTCATGAGCCATTTTAAGAACAGTCTCTCTGGCATTGAACTTGAACAACTAAGATGGAATAGTCTATCTCATCTGAATTTTAATTTTGAAAACTGACTTGAGGCAAGATACCTTTAATATTCAAATATATATGAAATTAAGTTTTTCATTTGGACAACTGATTTTGTTTAGGTCGTCATATGCAATTCTGAAGAAGAAGGCCAATTACGTTGTAAATTAACAAAAAGAGTCCATCGATATACTAAAAAAGGCTTGAAGTCAAGGGAAAATCAAAGGATTGGCAGTAGAGAAGACTGGGCAATTGGAGATAAATCCACGGCTGTGGACGACTTTGGTAGTGGGTGGTGCTATCTCGATCAAGGCACCATATATGGTATCGGAGATTATATTCCCTTCACTTTCATCTAACAAGTGAACCGGTAGATCCTACATCCTCGCTATCGAGAGTAGCATCACTGTGGTTTTAATCACATTAATCTCACGAGACCAATTGTCCTCATCTAACTTTCGAGGGGCTTTCTCCGACTCTACAGGAAGAGGACTCTGAAACACCTTGTCCCATCTTTGGTGATGAGAGTCAACCTCAGAAGGAAGAATGACACCTTTTACAATACCTATTTGTAGCAGAGCAAGAAGTTTTATGGAGCTATTATGGCTTCAGACACCCTTTGAACCAATTAGGACCTGAATTAACCCACGGATTGTAGGATAAGTGTCCGTACGCCCAAGTAGGTTCCCCCTAAAGGTATAGCAGAGGAATAGATCCCTTTAAGGTTATGGAACAGCTTATCAGAAATGACATACATGTACATCCAGTGGTCTGCGTAAAATGGAAGATACATTTAATTCCATTAACTGTTCCTGAGCAAGTTGCTTGGTCATTGACCGTCTTTAAAACATCTCCAACTTATTGACCATCCTTAGAAGGACAATCTGGAACGAGTGTTAAGTCCTTAACCCACAAAAATGACAAAACAAGGAATAAAAGAATTCATTTTATACTTCCAGTAGAGGCATTGATTTCTTCAGGTGCCTGATGAAACCCTTTGCCCTAGATGGTTCGATCCCATTTAGGGTCTTTATAGGAATCGTGAGCCTCAGCATACAGTCAGCATCCTCAGCAACTTCCTCTCAGTTTTAATCAGTTACGTTCTCTGATGAATGTTTCGTTACTGATGGGAAGAGCTGTCCAGGAACTGTCAGCAACCCAGAGTCTCTAAGGGATTCATAACTGCGATCAATTCGTGAACTCTCTACCAAAACGAACAAAGGGTGTTACCGAACTGCTGAAAGTTCGGGCCCAGGCTGTAAGGTGGCATACCTGAAAATCTTTCCCTGTAAAAAGTGTTTTTTTATATGCTTTAAGGATTGCCTTCTTCAATAGGTTATAATAAATATGATACCCTGTGACAAAGTCGCATAGATTTTAAATTTTCCCAATAATAACTTTCCTTACCGGGTAGCCCAGGTGTCAGCGGGGCCCATTCACGAGGGAGCAAAATTTTTCCCAAAACCTGATAATGTAAGAAGTTATGTTTTTCCCCCCTCTGTGAAGGGGGGAAATTTGGGTTTTGGAATAGTCCCCAAAGCGCACTTTGTTCCATTACTCTTCATCTAATTGCTGTTGTGAGAAAGTTAATTTTTTATTCTCAAATTTAAAGGGCGGCTTGTTGGGAGTCGCGCCCTTTTTCTCTCCCCCCTTAACCAATTTTTTGCCCTTTTGCTTTTTTCCCCCCAAATTTCCCAAATTTTAAATTTGTTCCTCAAGTACTTTAGCCTTTCCTCCGATAAAGTCAACCCCCTTTTTTTTGTTTTTCTATTTCGATTTCAACTCCCCTTTCCCCCTTTCTCTTTCGTTTTTTCTCTCCCCTTTTTAAATTCTTTCCGGATTTTAGCCTAATGAAAGTTCAAAATTTTTTTCCCGTTTTTCCCTAATTTACTTCCAGCTTTCACCAAAACTGGTATTCCTCCTGCTTCAAAAAAAACTTAAACTATCGGGGGAAATGAAACGGGTATAAAAAAAAAGGGGAGGGTTCAATTCCTGCTCCGCCAAGCTTAAAAAAAACCAGAGGGCTCGATCCCTGCTTCAAAAAACAATATTTTTAACGAAAACGGGGGGTTCTATCCCGGCTCCGACAAACAAAGTAGAAGGGGTCCCTTGACCATCCAATTTCTCACCAAAAAATAAAGGGGTGCCCATGACTTCCTTGATATAAAAAAAGCTCAAAAAAATAAATTGTCACTGAAATCTCGGGTCCCTAGAGTTAATCCCCAAAAATGTTTTTAAGCTCGAAAGGTGGGAAATTTAAAAATTATATCCCGCCCGACTTGACTTACAATAAATTGAACTATAACAATCACCAAATCTTTAAAACCGTACTGTAGTCTTACCAAAGAAAATGAAAACCCTGGCTGGGGGTAAACCGTCTGGGTATGCACGTTGAAGTTCCAATGGTAATTGAGATGGAATTTAATCTTTATTTGTCGAGTTGACCCCGGGAAGGGCGCCACTTGTGAAGGCCTTTTTCACCCTGTAACAATTCAAAACAGTATTACCAAAAGGCGGGGTCCTCCCAGGAAAATTAGTGAAAAGAAAAAGAAATAAAAAACAGACAAACAAAACATTTATTATATAGTAATATAAAAATAAAACAAAAAAATGAAATATAATCCTAACATTAAAGAAAATGAAAAAATGAAAAATAAAAAAAATAACTTTTAATTTCAACGCTAATATAAGGGGGGGTCTGGTGTTGGTGACAAGGTTTTTTTAAATCTTAGCCGTTGCTGATGAGGGGGGGGGGGGGAGGTTGGTTTGACCCCCTGGGTAGTTCTTCACAGTAGATAGGACCTTAGTAAAATTTTCCCGATGGAAATTTCAATTAATCAGATAGGTAAACACGAGGAAATCAAATCTTTTATCAGAGACAAAACAAAATTCGGCCCCAAAATAAGTTTTAAAAACCCCCCCGTCAAAAAACCGGGGTGATCATGTCGAAAGATCTCACCTCAAAGGCCTAACATTTTTCAAAAGCTCTGCTGAAAAAAGACAGGATGGGTAAAGAGAACCTCAAAACTAGGAGGCCAAGCCCATGATACCCTTCAGGGCCTTGTTTATTTTCTGGAATATTGGCACACTAACAGCACTTTCAAGGCAGGTGAAATTGATGCCAGAAAATGTACAGAGAACCTTTTACGGGTGCAAACAGAGATAAAACACCTCAATTTTCTGGGAGCCTTTGGGGTTCCCGAACCTGTATTTTCCCCGGGAAAGCGGGGGAGAGATACAATTTTATACACCTGGAAAAAAACCCAATGGACTAGACCGAACTTGCAACCGGAATCACCACTACAAAGCAAAAGACTT
>NW_026507612.1:0-27044 GCF_026875155.1 Cherax quadricarinatus
TGAAAAGGCGGGAAAGTTGCTGGGGATTTAATAAAAAATGCCTGCAACTAGTGATGATGTGAGTGAATTTAAGGCCAGCAAAGGTTGGTTTGAGAGATTTAAGAAGCGTAGTGGCATCCATAGTGTGATAAGGCATGGTGAGGCTGCCAGTTCGCACCACAAAGCGGCTGAAAAATATGTGCAGGAATTCAAGGAGTACATAGAAACTGAAGGACTGAAACCTGAACAAGTGTTTAATTGTGATGAAACAGGCCTGTTCTGGAAGAAAATGCCAAGCAGGACCTACATTACTCAGGAGAAAAGGCACTCCCAGGACATAAGCCTATGAAAGACAGGCTTACTCTTCTCATGTGTGCCAATGCTACTGGTGATTGCAAAGTGAAGCCTTTATTAGTGTATCACTCTGAAACCCCCAGAGCGTTCAGGCAAAAGAATGTCCTCAAGGATAATTTGTGTGTGCTGTGGAGGGCAAACAGTAAGGCATGGGTCACTAGGGAATTTTTCTATAACTGGTTACACCATGCATTTGCCCCAATGTGAAAGATTACCTAACTGAAAAGAAATTAGAACTTAAGTGCCTCCTGGTGTTAGACAATGCCCCTGGTCATCCTACAGACGTGGCAGAGCGACTTTATGGGACATGAGCTTCATTAAGGTGAAGTTTTTGCCTCCTAATACCACTCTCCTGCAGCCCATGGACCAGCAGGTTATTTCCAACTTCAAGAAACTGTACACAAAAGCTCTGTTTGAAAGGTGCTTTGTAATGACCTCAGAAACTCAACTGACTCTAAGAGAGTTTTGGAGAGATCACTTTAATATCCTCAATTGTGTAAACCTTATAGGTAAGGCTTGGGAGGAAGTGACTAAGAGGACCTTGAACTCTGCATTGGAAGAAACTGTGGCCAGAATGTGTAGAAAAAAGGGGATTTTGAAGGGTTTGAGGCTAACCCTGAGATGATTATGCCAGTTGAGGAATCCATTGTGGCACTGGGAAAGTCCTTGGGGTTGGAGGTTAGTGGGGAGGATGTGGAAGAGTTTGGGGGAGGAGGACAATGAAGAACTAACCACTGATGAGCTGATAGATCAACTTCAAGAGCAAGGGCAGACCTGGGGAAAATGGTTTTAAGGAGGGGAGAGAGAAATTGAAGAAGTTGCCTACTACAAAGATAAAGGAAATCTGTGCAAAGTGGCTTGAAGTGCAAACCTTCATGGATGAAAATCACCCTCACACAGCTATTGCAAGCCGTGTTGGCAACCTGTACGCTGACAATGTTGTGAAACACTTTAGGGAAGTCATAAAGGAACGAGAGGTACAGGCCACTATGGACAGATATCTTGTGTGAAAGAAGTCCAGTGACTCTGAAGCTGGCCCTAGTTGCATTAAAAGAAGAAGGGAAGTAACCCCAGAAAAGGACTTGATACCTCAAGTCCTAATGGAAGGGGATTCCCCTTCTAAACAGTAAGAAGATAATGCTCTCCCCCTCCTCCATCCCATCAATCATCACCAGATCTTCAATAAAAGTAAGTGTCATGTAAGTGTGCATGCCTTTTTTCAGTTTGTGTGTATTAAAATTAACATTTCATGTGGTAAAAAAAATTTTTTTTTCATACTTTTGGGTGTCTTGCACGGATTAATTTTATTTCCATTATTTCTTATGGGGAAAATTCATTCACATAACGATTATTTCGCATAACAATTACCCCTCTTGCACGGATTAAAATCGTTAACCGGGGTCCACTGTATATATATATATATATATATATATATATATATATATATTTATATATATATATATATTATATATATATATATATATACATACATCTAGGTTTTTTTCTCCTTTTTCTAAATAGCTCTTGTTCTTCTTTGTCTCTTCTATTGTCCATGGTGGAAGTGGAAAGGAATCTTTCTCCATAAGCCATGCATGTCATATGAGGTGACTAAAATGCCGGGAGCAATGGGCTAGTAACCTCTTCTCCTATAAACATTTTACTAAAAAAGAGAAGAAAAACTTTACAAAATGGGATGCTTGCATGTGAGTGGGATGTAGTGCGGATGACAAGAAACAGATGATTGCCTGATGTTATGAATGAAAAGAAGTTGGATGTCCTGGCCCTAAGCGAAACAAAGCTGAGAAGGGGGTAGGGGAGTTTCAGTTGGGAGAAAATAAATGGGATTAAATCTGGAGCATCATGAGGAGTTGTAGATAAGAAGGGGTAGCAGTTAATGTTGAAGGATCAGTTATGGAAGAGAAAGAGAATGTGAATTTGTAAATTCAGGTTTGCGGATTAAAGTAAAGGTTGGATGCAAAAAGTGGGTCATAATAAGCGTGTATGCACCTGGAAAAGAAGAGGAATGATAGAGGAGAGAGAGAGATTTTTGGCAGATGTTAAGTGAATGTATAGGAACACTTTGAACCAAGTGAGAGAGTAATTGTGTAGGGGTGACTGAATGCTAAAGTAGGAGCAAACTTTTAGAGAGGGTTGTGGTAGGTAAGTTTGGATGGTGCAGATGTGTAAATGATAATGCGGGCCCTTTGATTGAACTTTGTATAGAAAAGGGCGTTTAGTTATAGGTAAACAGTATTTTAAGAAAAGAGGATAAATAAGTTATACAAGATATGATGTAGTGTGCAAAATGGACAGTAGTTTGTTGGATATGTGTTGGTAGAATAAAAGACTGTTGAGTAGACTTCAGGAGTACGTATTTATACGAGGGGCCAACCAGATATATCAGATCACTTATAGTGTAGCTACATTGAGAGTTAAAGGTTGTTGGGATTACAAGGAGAATAGAAGATTGTTATGTTGTCAGGTGAACATTAGGGCATCTGGTGAAGAGATAGGTGAAGGTTTTAATACCTAAAGAGAGGCAGTCTAGGGAAGATATAAAACATATTAGGAGGATAGAATGGGCAATGAGAGCATAGGCAATGGGGTCGAAGGGTATGCTGGGTAGGTTTAAAAATGTAGATGTTAGAGTGTTCAGCAGAAAATTTGTGGCCTTACTAGAGAAAGTGTTTCGTGCGTGAGGGAAGAGGGCAATTGGTGGAATTATGATGTAAAAGAGTTAGTAAGGGAGAAAAGTTAGAATATGAGAAGTGATGCAAGGAGGAGAGTGTATGGAGAAAAATAGAGAGGTAAGATGAGTGTGAAGCAATGTAAAAAGAGAGCAAATGAGCTTAGGACTGGAGTGAGATGTTATCACACAAATTTTTGTTGAAAATAAGAAAAGTTTGAGAGTGAGATTAACAAGATAAGGAGCTAGAGAACAAAGGATTTGTCAGTTAAAAATAGGAAGGAGAGTTATAATTGGTGAGTTAGAGGTATGGGAGATGGAGGGAATATTGTTGAGGAATTGTTGAATGCTGATGAAGATAGGAAGCATGTGATTATGTGTATAGGGCAAGAGGAATAACATCTTGTAGGAGTGAGAAAGACCCAAGTTGTGTGTGTGCGGGGAAGTTCATGAGGCGTATGTAAAATGAAAGGGGGTAAGGCAGGAACTGGGATTGATGGGATAAAGATAGAAATGTTAAAAGCAGGTGGGGATATACTTTTGGAGTGTTGGTGCTATTATTTAATAAATGTACAGAAGAGGTTAAGGTACTAGGGATTGGCACAAGAGCATGCATAGTTCCTTGTATAAAGGCAAAGGGGATAAAAGAGAGTGCAAAAATTATTGGGGGAATAAGTCTGTTGAGTTATACTGGTAAAGTGTTTATGGTAGAGTTATAATTGAAAGAATTAAAGAGTAAGAGTGAAGACAGGATAGCAGTGAAACAAGGAGGCTTTAGGAAAGGTAGTGGGTGTGTGGGACCAGGTGTTTACAGTGAAACATATAGTGAACAGTATTTAGATAAGGCTTAAAGAGGTCTTTGTGCATTTATGGATTTGGAAAAGGCGTTATGACACGGTGGATGGGGGGCATGTGGCAGAGTTGCAAGTGTATTGGTTTTGTGGGAGGTAGGTTACTGAAAAGCAGTGAAGAATTTTTATGAGGTTAGTGAGGCTCAAGTTAGAGTATGTAGGGAAAGAGGGAAATTTTTTCCCAGTAAAAAGTTTAGGCCTTAGACAAGGATGGTGTGATGTCACCGTGTTGTTTAATATATGTATAGATGGGGTTGTAAGAGAAGTAAATTGCGAGGGTCTTGGCAAGAGCTGGAGTTAAAAGAGATAAACGAATCACACACCAAAGTCGGCGTTGTCACAGCTGCTCTTTGCTGATGACTGTGTCTTGGGAGATTCTGAAGGAAGTTGCAGAGATTGGTGGATGATTTGGTAGGGTGTGCAAAGAAGAAAATTAAAGGTGAATACAGGAAAGAGTAGGTTATGAGGATAACAAAAAGATTAGTGGATGAAAGATTGGTTTCACATTGGAGGGAGGAGAGTATGGAGGAGAGTGAAACGTATTCAGATGTGTTGGGAGTGGAGTATGTCACGGATGGGTCTATGAAAGATGAGGTGAATCATAGAATGATGAGGGAAAAAGAGTGGTGGTGCACCTTAGGGTCTGTGGAGACAAAGAACTTTGTCCTTGGAGCAAAGAGGGGATGTATGAGAGTATAGTTTTACCAAACGCTTTATTTGGGGTGCGAAGCGTGGGGTGATGAATGTTGCAGCGAGGAGAAGGCTGGAGGCAGTGGAGATCAGTGGGAGGATGTCCATTGTCTGAGGGCAATGTTGGTGGCTGTGATTATAATTGCAGAGAATCGTTAGTTTGGAAGTTAGAGGAGGTCGGGATTGCCAAAAACTGTTGTCGAGGGCTGAGGAAGGGTTGGTGAGGTGGTTCGGGACATGTAGAGAGGAATGGAAGCGAAGCAGAATGACTTCAAGAGTGTATCAGTCTGTAGTGGAAGGAAGGTGGGGTAGGGGTTCAGCCTAGGGAAAGGTGGAGGGAGGGGGTTGTAATAAAGGAGGTTTTGTGTGCGAGGGGCTTTGGACTTCCAGCAGGCATGCGTGAGCGTGTTTGATAGGAGTGAATGAGACAAATGTTTTTTAATACTTGGACGTGCTGTAGGAGTCGTGAGCGAAGTAACTTTATGAAGGGATTCAGGAAAACCGCAGGCCGGACTTGAGTCCTTTAGATAGGGAAGGTACAGTGCCTGCACTCTGAAGGAGGGGTGTTAATGTTGCAGTTTTAAAAACTGTTAGTGTAAAGCACCCTTCTGGCCAAAAAGACAGTGATTGAGTGATGATGGTGAAAGTTTTTCTTTTTTCGGGCGCCTGCCTTGGTGGGAATCGGCCAGTGGTGATATAAAAAAAAAATAATAAATAATCTTGTCCATCAAGTACAAAGCACTGGTGAATTTTATCATTATTCATGTTTAGTTTTCTCACCTCTGTACAGGAGGTTCTGTTGTTTTTCTTGTGAGACTATCATTTTATGTATATATCGTTTTTTGCTTTTATAGATAAGCTTCATTAAAATCTTTTTTTCTGTCTTGTGTGTGAAATTTAAGCATAACACTTTTTCTCCCTTGGTTCCCTTAGTAACCATGATCTTTTATTTCCCACACTGGCACACTAACATGTAGGTGGTCGTGCAAGATCTGGAGAGTTGTAGCTTTGCAGTTGGTATGGTGTTAATTAACTAGAAAAGAGAGAATTGTTTATCACTACTGCATCTGCTATGCTTATCTTGCTCTGCCTTATCTCTTGGTTAGCAAAATAATTGTTCAATTGGGTATTCATGTTTAGATTTTCCAGTCCTTGATGGCATCCATCAATCTTCAATGTTTTAGGGATGTTATTTGGTTCTGTGTGACGGCTATGGACTGATTGGAGGGTCTTGCCAAAATTAGTATGCCAGATGTGTTCAGCTGTTGTTCAGGCTGTTGATCTTATTTCAAAGTGAAGTAACTTAGATTCATGGTTGTTATTTTGCAACGGGAAGAGACATATTTTCAGTACAAAGATTCAAGTTATCCGCCGTTAGGGTGGTGATGTAATTCTTTAATGTTAGGATCGTTAGTTCATACCTGGGAGCATGTCAATGGGTTAAATCCTATGAAGGTAGTAGAGGTAGGTTGGTGTTGTTGTCTGTCGAGTCGCTTGGTTGGTGGGGGAGGGGAGTTGGCCATGTTTGATTGTTGGTGATGCTTCGCTCGGGTGGTGCAGACGGTTGTGGAGCATGGGGATGCGGCGCTCCTGCTGGGTCTTCTTATGGAATAGTCGATTTCTAGGTGCTTGCTTGCTGTCTTAGTGCTGTTTCTCTTATAATAATAATAATAAATAATAATAATAATAATAATAATAATAATATTATAATAATAAACAGAGCAGTGGCCATCCTAGAGCTCTTATTCTTCCAAGAAAACATCGTTCATTCAAAGCTTGTGGTGATGGCCTTAATTGAAGGTACAAACTACATGAACCCATGTAGACCACAAAAATGACCCAGAATACTAGGAAATGTAACAATCTTGGACAAAATAGAAGATCTAAGGAAGACAGCCCTGTTAACCCAAACACTGCCTCCCACTCCAGACGATCGCTTAACCCAAGCTCAGGGAAATCAAGCCTTCACAGCCATAGCTACACAGTATCTACTTTAGTGATACTATTTGAGGATATCGCAGAAGAAACAACATCAGTAAGAAAAAGAATAACACAGGACCCTAGAACTCCAACTTGTCTTACCCGCAGGACGCTTGGTATCATCAAACTCCCTCACACTACAACCCCAGGAAACAACAAACAACAAACATGTGGGACTCCCTCCAACTCCACTCCCTTCTAAGGATTCACCCATTGGTAACTCAGTTATGTTTATTCCTGAAAATAATCAGAGATACATCATCACTCTAGATAAGTGAATCAAGATATTAAAGCAACACTTGTGCGACGAGAATCAAGATAACCAAACCTTGAGAACAAGGTCCAAAAACCTTGAAGAGAAGGGATTACCATCGGGAAGAGTTGACACAGAAAATACTCTGAAAACAGCTATTGCAGTCACACTTTGAGCAAATAACAACAATACAATATGAAGGTTGAAGAAGCTTTGAGAAGCAATCAAGGATGGATTCAGAACATGCACACTCAACTGAATGAATACCTTGATTTCCAAGACGACAAAACCGCAACAAGATAAGTTGTATGATGCAGTTTTATAAACCAGTCCACACATTCTAGTGACAGATAACCCAAGAAACAGTCGCAAAAGAAAAATGCTATCAGGATAAAGCAGGACTACGTAAATGTTATCATGCAATTACATGAAAATCAAAGAAACACGTTTGCTAGGAAAACAAGGTTAGTAAAAACAGTATTATGGTCAGACTTCATTCATTATGATTAAAAGAAAGGACTAATTAATATCAGCAGTTCACAATGAAAAATGGAGTGTTCATCAATGAGTGTCTAATGAGAAACGTCAAACCTTCTGTTCAGGTTGAGAAAGAAAACTTAAACAGGAAAACAAAATACATCAGTGTTTCACTCGAGATGGGAAAATACTAGTTAGAAAACTTCACAGGACACCAGTACACCATTCTCAAATGAAACATGATTTCTTTACTTCCTTAGAAAGCTGACATTTCTGTAACAAATTAGATTAAGTGTTAAACACAAAAATACATGTGGTACATATAGTGTACAATCTATTACAATCATTGTGCATTATTTTTTTTCTTTTGCTGGCTCAATACAGGTACCTCAAATACTTTTTCACTTTTTAATTGTCTATAATTGCTCATAATTTTGTGTTGCCCCCCCCCCCCCCCCCACCCCCCCATCCTACTCCAAATTAATGTTAATCATGGTTGCTACCTGTCTATTTAATTCTGTTTACCACTACTTTTTTAGTCCCTTTTATATTGTGTGTACAATTAGTGTATATTCCTATTACATTATTGTGTGAGTCCCAAAACTCTCTTTTGCTAGCTAGTACCAACTACCTCATATTTCTCTACTCTTTATAGTGCAATTAGTTGCTCAACTTATTTTTTTTTTTTATTATCACACTGGCCGATTCCCACCAAGGCAGGGTGGCCCGAAAAAGAAAAACTTTTCACTATCATTCACTCCACACTGTCTGCCGAAGGGGGCTTTACACTAACAGTTTTTAAACTGGCGACATTAAAATCCCTCCTTCAGAGTGCAGGCACTGTTACTTACCTTCTCAGACTCCAAGTCCGGCTGCGGTTTTCCCTGAACCCCTTCATAAATGTTACTTTGCTCACACTTCAACAGACGTCAAGTATTAAAAACCAATTGTCTCCATTCACTCCTATCAAACATGCTCACGCATGCCTGCTGGAAGTCCAAGCCCCTCGCACACAAAACCTCCTTTACCCCCTCCCTCCAACCTTTCCTAGGCCGACCCTACCCTGCCTTCTTCCACTACAGACTGATACACTCTTGAAGTTATTCTGTTTTGCTCCATTCTCTCCACATGTCCGAACCACTCAAACAACCCGTCTCAGCCTCTGGACAAAACAGTTTTGGTATCCCCGCACCTCCTCCTAACTTCAAACTACGAATTCTCTGCATTATATTCACACCACACATGCTTCTCCAGACATGACTCTCCACTGCCTCCAGCCTTCTCCTCGCTGCAACATTCATCACCCATTGCTCACACCCATATAAAGAGCGTTGGTAAAAACTTACACTCATACATTCCCTCTTTGCCTCCAAGGGACAAAGTGTCTTTGTCTCCACAGACTCCTAAGTGCACCACGCACCCTTTTCCCTCATCTAATTCTATGATTCACACTCATTTATCATGACCCATCCGCTGACATGTCCACTCCCAAATATCTGAAATACATTCACCTTCCTCCATACTCTCTCCCTCCAATTGATATCATTTTCATCACTAATCATTTTGTTATCCTCATAACCTTACTCTTTCTGTATTCACTTTCAATTTTCTTCTTTTTGCACACCCTACCAAATAATCCACCAATCTCTGCAACTTCTCTTCAGAATTCCCCAAGAGCACGTGTCATCAGGCAAAGAGAACTGTTCTGACAACTCCTACTTTATGGTGTTGATTCTTTATCTTTTAATCCATGCCTCTTGCCAAGGACCCTCCATTTACTTCTCTCTACAACCCTCTATAAATATATTAAACAATCCACGGTGACTTCACACATCCTTGTTCTAAGGCCGACGCTTTACTGGGGAAATAATTTCCCTCTTTCTACATGCTCTAACTTGAGCCTCACTATCCTCGTAAAAAACTTCCCCTTTTTTTCCCCACAGCTTTCAGTAACCTACCTTCCTACACCAGCACCTGCAACATCTGCCACTTTGTCCCCCTATCACCCTGGTCATATGCCTTTTCCAATCCTAAATGCCACAAAGGACCTCTTTAGCCTTTTCTAAACATACTGTTCACTTATTGTTTTCACTGTAAAACACCTGGGTCCACACAAACCCCCCCCCTACTTTCCCTAAAGCCTCATTGTTTCATCTGTATCCTATTCTCCGTTCTTACTCGTAATTCTTTCAATAATAACTCTACCTTACACTTTTGCCAGGTATACTCAACAGACCTTATCCCCCTATAATTTTTGCATCTCTTTTATTCCCCTTTGCCTTTATACCAAAGGAACTATGCATGCCACTCACTCTGCCAATCCCTAGGTACCTTACCCTCTTCCATACATTTATTCTCAATCAGCATCTTACTCTCAAATCAATATTTTATCAATTGTGGGCACATATCTGTCCATTTGCTAGGATACGAAACAGCAGATGTTGGTCCTTCCACACCTGATAAGAATTTGCTAGGTACGAAACAGCAGATGATGCCTTCACACACCTGTAAGTCATTTGCTAGGATTACATAATTTAGTCCATATTTATTTTCTCCTTTATTTTGCTTTATATAACTGCCTTAGTTCATAAATTCACAATTGTTTAAAATAATCAAAAGTGCTTTTCTCAGGTGCTTAACATGGTAATAAGTTCAGTATTTTTACCAATTAAAATACTCAGTGCTTATTGACTACCTCATGTGTACTGATTTTGCTTTTAATACATTTTTTTATTATTATATTCATTAGCTTCCTTTTTTTTAGCTGTAAATAATCTACTGTAGTTCATAAACTCATTGTTAATAATTAAGGTACTGATAGATGCTTAAGGTGTATAACTGAATTGTCTATTCTGTAATAATCCCTTTTTATTTCAAATTTTTCAAAGTTTTTAGATTTAATCACAGAGGTCTTAGTCATAAGACTAGTTGTAGATTCAAATATAAATTTATATCATTTTACCTCAGAAAATCTAGTTTGTAAATTATTTTGAATTATCTTGGAGTTGTGGGTGGCAGCCATTTTTGTTGTTGCCTGGTGAGTGTTATTGTGGGAGTGTGTGGTGAGGGTTGCGTCTTCTGGCTGGCAGTGGGAGACGTTTGACTTGTAAGTAGTAATGCTTTATCTACCTGTGGTATTAGGGGTCTTTGGTTGGTTATGGATCTTTCTTTGTTGCCCTACCCCCTGGTCTTTGACAGTGGTTTCAGATGAACTGTAGGTGATGGGTAATGGAAGTGTTGTGGAGTTCACTTCGCTGGCAGTGGGTAGATGGTTGTGGTGTAACTTGAGTTCTTCTTGGTTGATAATATTGTGTATTTTTGGGTGATTTCTGCAGTTGATTTATAATCGTTGTGGGTATCCACATGTCAGTGTTATGTGGGTCCATTACTTGGCCATCACAATGTTGTTAGCGAACCTCCAGGTGAAAGGAAAAATAGGAAAAACAAGGACCTTGTTTTACCTCTGTGCCACAGTTTAGCACTATAACACCCCCTGTTTTCTGTTCGTCTCCATTTTATGTTGCACTATCAGTGAGTGTTCGTTGTTCTGTCATTGTAAAATTTTTCTAATAGTCACATCAACACTACATTTTATAAACAGTATTTTTTTTTTATTTTTTTTTTTTTTTTTTTTTTTTTTTTTTTTTTTTTATTATCACACCGGCCGATTCCACCAAGGCAGGGTGGCCCGAAAAAGAAAAAACTTTCACCATCATTCACTCCATCATGTCTTGCCAGACAGGGTGCTTTACAACTACGTTATAAACTGCAACATTAACTCCCCTCCTTCAGAGTGCAGGCCACTGTACTTCCATCTCCAGGACTCAAGTCCGGCACTGCGGTTTCCCTGAATCCTTCATAAATGTTACTTTGCTCACACTCCAACAGCACGTCAAGTATTAAAAACCATTAGTCTCATTCACTCCTATCAACACGTTCACGCATGCTGCTGGAAGTCCAAGCCCCTCGCATCACAAAACCTCCTTTACCCCTCCCTCCAACCCTTACTAGGACGACCCTACCCGCCTTCCTTCCACTACAGACTGATACACTCTTGAAAGTCATTCTGTTTCGCTCCATTCTCTCTACATGTCCGAACCCACTCAACACCCTTCCTCAGCCCTCTGGACAAACAGTTTTGGTAATCCCGCACCTACTCCTAATTCCAAAATACGAAATTCTCTGCATTATATTCACACCACACATTGCCCTCAGACATGACATCTCCACTGCCTCCAGCCTTCTCCTCGCGCAACATTCATCACCCACGCTTCACACCATTAGAGCGTTTGGTTTAAAACTATTACTTCATATACATTCCCCTCTTTGCCTCAAGGACAAGTTCTTTTCTTTGTCTCCACGACTCCTAAGTGCACCACTCACTCTTTTTCCCTCATCAAATTCTATGATTCACCTATCTTTCATAGACCCATCCGCTGACACTGTCCACTCCCAAATAATCTGAATACCATTCACTCCTTCCATTACTCTCTCCCTCCAATCTGATATTCAATCTTTCAATCACCTAATCTTTTTGTTATCTCATACCTTTCTTCTTTACTGTATTCACCTTTAATTTTTTCTTTTGCACCACCTACCAAATTCATCCACATCTCTGCACTTCTCGTCAGAATCTCCCAAGAAGCACAGTGTCATCAGCAAAGAGCAGCTGTGACAACTCCCCACTTTGTGTGTGATTCTTTGTCTTTTTTAAACTCCAGCTCTTGCCAAGACCTCGCATTTACTTCTCTTACAACCCCATCTATAAATATATTAAACAACCACGTTGACATCACACATCCTTGTCTAGGGCCTCAACCCTTTACTGGGAAAAAATTTCCTTCTTTCCTACTTACTCTAACTTGAGCCTCACTATCCTCGTTTTATATAAAAAACTCTTCACTGCTTTCAGTAACCTGCCTCTTACACCATACACTTGCAAAAAACCCATCTGCCAACATTGCCCCCCCTATCCACCCTTGCTCATATGCCTTTTCAAATCCATTAAATGCCACAGAAGACCTCTTTAGCTCTTATCTAAATACTGGTTCACTTATATGTTTCACTGTAAACCCTGGTCCACACACCCCCTACCTTTCCTAAAGCCTCCTTGTTCCTCTGCTACCTATATCTCCGTCTTACTTTAATCTTTCAATTATACTCTACCATACACTTTACCCAGGTACACTCAACAGACTTATCACCTATAATTTTTGCACTCTCTTTTTATCCCCTTTACCTTTATACAAAGGAACTATGCATGTGCTCTCTGCCAATCCCTAGGTACCTTACCCTCTTCCATTACATTTATTAAATAATTTCACCAACCACTCCAAAAACTATATTCCCCACCTGCTTTTAAACATTTCTATCTTTATCCCATCAATCCGGCTGCCTTACCCCTTTCATTTTGCCTACTTGCCTCACGAACTTCCCCACACTCACAACTGGCTCTTCCTCAATCCTACAAGATGTTATTCCTCCTTGCCCTTAACGAAATCGCGCTTCCCTATCTTCATCAACATTTAACAATTCCTCAAAATATTCCTTCCATCTTCCCAATACCTCTAACTCTCCATTTATAACTCTCCTCTCCTATTTTTTAACTGACAAATCCATTTGTTCTCTAGGCTTTCTTAACTTGTTAATCCTCACTCCAAAACTTTTTCTTATTTTCAACAAAATTTGTTGATAACATCTCACCCACTCTCTCATTTGCTCTCTTTTTACATTGCATTCACACTCTCTTAACTTCTCTCTTTTTCTCCATTTACTCTTCCCACCTTGCATCACTTCTACTTGTAAAAAACTTTTCATATGCTAACTTTTTCTCCCTACTACTCTCTTTACATCATCCATTCCACCAAATCGCTCCTCTGCCCTCCTGCACCCACTTTCCTGTAACCACAACTTCTGCTGAACACTCTAACACTACATTTTTAAACCTACCCCATACCTCTTCGACCCACTTGCCTATGCCTTCTCATTAGCCCATCTATCTCCAATAGCTGTTTATATCGTACCCTAACTGGCCTCCTCTTTAGTTTATAAAACCTTCACATCTCTCTTCCCTGATGCTTCCTATTCTCCTTGTATCCATTACCTTTTTACTCTCAGTGTAGCTACACTAGAAAGTGATTGGATATATCTGTGGCACTCTTAAACATGTACATCCTGAAGTCTACTCAACAGCTTTTATCTACCATACATAATCCAACAAACTACTGTCATTGCGCCCTACATCATATCGAGTTACTTATTTATCCTCTTTTTCTTAAAATAAAGTATTACCTATACTAAACCCTTTATTTACAAAGTTCAATCAAGGGGCTTCCCATTATCATTTACACCTGGCACCCAAACTTACCTACACACCCTCTCTAAAAGTTTCTCTACTTTAGCATTCAAGTCCCCTACCACAATTACTCTCTCAACTTGGTTCAAAGGCTCCTATACATTCACTTAAACATCTCCAAATCTCTCTCTCTCCTCTGCATTCCTCTCTTTCCAGGTGCATACACGCTTATTATGACCCCCACACTTCTCGCATCCAACCTTGACTTTAATCCAACATAATTCTTGAATTTACACATTCATATTCTCTTTCTCCTTCCATAACGGATCATTTACATTACTGCTACCCTTCCTTTGCTCTAAACTTCTCTCAGATTACTCCAGTTTTATATTCTTCAATTTTTGTACAACAAATTTCAGGGAAAATAAAAAAAAATCCCAGTTTCAATAAGGCTTCTGCATAGAGGGTTGTTTAGATTTCATGACATGATTTGTTTTAATGATCTTATTACATTAACTTTGGGGACATTTTCTTTTAGCCTTTTAGGGGTCCATCTCATAATATTATGCCTTTTTGAAGCCAGTTGTGGGATGCAAAGAGTATGTAACCTTTCATTCGGCACATGTACACACCCTCATTAAAGGCTACTCCCAAACCAGCAAACAGATACTAAGGGTCAGATGATGGGTTTTTTCTTTGGGCCCTGTCATCAGGATTCAGCAATATAGGTGCAGCCAATGAGAAGGTGGATCTGGCATTGTGAGGTTGACGTGGCTACTCTCGCATTTTCCACCCTTGTCAATTCCATTCGAGAGTGGTTGAAGCATGGTTCTATTCTTAGTGGCTCAATGCTGCCTTGATTACATAGTGCATATAGTGTACTAGTTCTGTTTATACTTGGTGAAGGATGATATAAGTCATACAGTTTTTTCTAGCTGTTGTGTTTTGCTCCCTTTACTCCCAGGATAACAGAGCCTTTGAGTTCCTGGGTTATAATACTAGTATTGGTTCCATAATAGTATACCAAAAATTCTAGGGCTTCCAATCTTGCTGAAGAAAGGTGGTAATCCTATATATGAAAGATTGGGTCTGTGTTCAGTAAAAAAAAAAAACCTACAGCACATAATGCATAATGAAGATAAACAGGCAACCATGTTTTTGTGTAAAACAGCGACTTGGTAGGTGTTACAGTGGAACCTCGACCAATGCTTTAATCCACTCCAGAGAGCTAGCTTTAGTCAATAGCTGTTAGTTGAAATAATTTTCCCCATAAGAATAATGGGGAAATAGAATTAATCCATTCCAGACACCCAAAAGTATTAAACAAAATTATTTTTGTTTTATTGAAATACAGTGGACCCCCCGAGTTTCGTGGATAATCCGTTCAGAGAGCCTGCCGAAAGTCGAAATCACGAAACTAGAAACCATTTTCCCATTAAGAAATTTGGAAAATAAAATTAATCTGTTTCAGACCCCAAAAATGTTAAAATAAAATATTTTTTTTCAAATTAAGAAAGATTTACATAATGAAACAATCAGAAATTAAGTACATGCAGCTAAAAAAAATAATAACATTACACTTACCTTTATGAATGAAGACTTCTGGCATGGATGGAAGAGGGGGGAGAGATAGGAGAAGGGTGGTACACTATTTTTTGGAAGGAGAATCTCCTTCCATTAGGACTTCAGGTATGAAGTCCATATCTGGGGTTACTCCCTTATTTGTTTTTTAAAGACACTGGGAACAACTTGAGAGTCACTGGAGCCCTGTCTCACAAAATTCTGTCCAGAGAGGTCTGTTTTTGGGTGTTTCTTTAAGATTTCCCTGGAAGTGAGGGGGGACACAACACTGTCATTGTACATGTTGCCAATTTGGCTGACAACAGCTTTGTTATGGTGAAGTTCATCAATAAATGTTTGCACTTCAGGTCCCACTTTCGGTAATCCACACCAACAATAACCTCTCCACTTCTTCGAGGATTAGTTGATCTCCTTTTTGTCAGAATTATCACCCCTTTTGCAACAACAGCACACTTTATTTCCTTTCCTTTCACCAAGATGAAGTGATGTTGAATTGGGCTTTGCCATACATCCTGCAAGCTCTGTAACATGCTCTCAACTCTCATATTTTTCAATGATTTCCCCTTCTTGAATTTTCAATCTTGTGTCCTCTCTTTCTTTACCAAAGGTCTGCACTAGCTTTCCTTGGGCCATTTGGGTGAATGTGATTTAGCAGTTGTATTCACAAACAACAATGGATTATTACGTATGACCCGCAGGGTGATGGTCACGTGATTGGTAAAGAGTGGCACACTGAGCGTGATGAATGGCATGGGTGACTGGCTTTGTTGTACACGGTGATGCTGAGGTCGTGGTCCAAGTTGCGTCATACCGCTAAGCTTTTGGGAGTTAGCGTGGCTGTTACCCATTACCATGGTTGTTGTAGTGCTTTAGAATCCATGTTCATGTTTTTGAAAAGGAGATTCTACTTCTTCAGAGAAAAATGGGAAGTGAAGCTTTTGCATTGATGAGTTTTGGAGCGAGTAGTGAGAAGGATTTAGCTGGGAAGGTAGGAATGGTCACCAGCCGTGGAGAGTGGCAGCAGCTTTAAGTGGCCAAGTGGTTCACAGTTCAGGGAAGAAGGAACGATGAGGAGAGTTAATAGAGAAGATGTGAAGGTTGGAAATGATTTCTCTTTCTATTAAGACGAGTGTACAGTGGGGGGGGGGGAAAAAAACCCCGGTTAGCGATATTTTTTCACTCCAGAAAGTATGTTCAGGTGCCAGTTACTGACCACGAATTTGTTCCAATAAGAAATATTGTGAAGTAGATTCAGTCCTTTTTAGACCCCCAAACATAAAGTACAAATGCACTTACATAAATACACTTACATATTGTGTCGCATTCGGAGGGTAAATAGTTTATGCGGGGGTCCACTGTTACTTCAGTTGGTTTTTTGAGGTTGAAGGTAGCATGATTCCCTCCTAATCAAGGTAAGAATATTTTAATAAGACAGTCGACCCCGGATTCATGATACTAAGCCATTCTGAGAGCTCATCGTAAAACCAAAATATCGGGAAAGCGAATCCAATTTTCCCATAAGAAAAATGGAAATCAAATTAATCCGTGCCAAGACACCCAAAAGAATGAAAAAAAACTTTTACCAATGAAATATTAGGTTTAATGCAATAGAATCGTAATTACAATAACAACAATAACAATAAAATAATAAATAACGGGAAGAATAATTGACACTTACCTTTAATGAGATCTGGTGATAATTGATGGGATGGGAGGAGGGGGAGAGTGTGGATGGTGTTAGCATTTAGAAGGGAATCTCCCTTCCATTGGACTTGAGGTCAGCAATTCCTTTTCCTGGGTTGCTTCCCTTCTTCTTTTAATGGCCACTATGACCAGGTTGGAGGAGTCACTGGATTCTGTCGCAACAACATTATCCTCACTGGCAGCTCACATGCCTAATACACACTATGTATACCACTACGGATTTTAATCTTTCAACCAACTTTGCTGGCCTTAAATTCACTCACATCACACTAGTTGAGGCAATTTTTTTACCAAATCGTCATGCAAACTGCTTGCCTTATCTCAAATGGATTGCTTGGAGATGCTAATCTCCTGTTATCTGTTTTTCATTTTCACACCATAGCAGTCTCTCAACATTTTCCTAATGCTTGCAGGTCGCTGTTTCGTTAATCCACAGTTGCACCTTTTGCGAAGAACGCTTCCGTGTGATGCCGTTTTCTTGCTCACTATAGTAGAGATGGTTTGATTGGGGTTTACTATACAACCTGACCATCTCTGACATTGGAGGTTAGTGGGGAGGATGTGGAAGAGTGGTGGAGGAGGACAATGAAGAACCTAACCCACTGATGCACAGCTGATAGATCAACTTCAAAGTGCAGGGCAGACCTGGGGAACTGGTTCAGAGGAGGGGAGAGAGAATTTGAAGAAGTTGCCTTACTACAAAGATAAAGGAAATTCTGTGCAGTGGCTTGAAAGTGCAAACCTTCATGGATGAAAATCACCCTCACCAGCTACTGCAAGCCGTGTGGCAACCTGTAAGCTGACAATGTTGTGAAAACACTTTAGGGAAGTCATAAAGGAACGAGAGGTACAGGCCCTATGGACAGATATCTTGTTGTGAAAAGAAGTCCAGTGACTCTGAAGCTGGGCCCTAGTTGTTAAAAGAAGAAGGAGTAACCCCAGAAAAGGATTGATACCTCAAGTCCTAATGAAGGGGATTCCCGTTCTAAACAGTAAGAAGATAATGCTCTCCCCTCCTCCATCCCATTCAATCATCAACCAGATCTTCAATAAAAGTAAGGTCATGTAAGTGTGCATGCCTTTTTTCCAGGTTTGTGTGTATTAAAATTAACATTTTCATTGTGGTAAAAAAAATTTTTTTTTCATACTTTGGGTGTCTTGCACGGATTAATTTTATTTCCTTTATTTCTTATGGGAAAATTCATTCACTATAAAGATTATTTCGCATAACAATTACACCTCTTGCACGGATTAAAATTCATTACCGGGGTCCATGTATAATATATATATATATATATATATATATATATATATATATATATATATATTATATATATATATATATATCATATATATACATACATCTAGGTTTTTTTCTCGTTTTCTAATAGCTCTTGTTCTTCTTTGTTCTTCTATTGTCCATGGGGAAGTGGAAAGGAACTTTCTCCATAAGCCATGCTGTTCCTATGAGGTGACTAAAATGCGGGAGCATGGGTCTAGTAACCTTCTTCTCCTATAAACTTTTTACTAAAAAAGAGAAGAAAAACTTTACAAAATGGGATGCTTGCATGTGAGTGGGATGTAGTGCGGATGACAAGAAACAGATGATTGCCTGATGTTATGAATGAAAAGAAGTTGGATGTCCTGGCCCTAAGCGAAACAAAGCTGAGAAGGGGGTAGGGGAGTTTCAGTTGGGAGAAAATAAATGGGATTAAATCTGGAGCATCATGAGGAGTTGTAGATAAGAAGGGGTAGCAGTTAATGTTGAAGGATCAGTTATGGAAGAGAAAGAGAATGTGAATTTGTAAATTCAGGTTTGCGGATTAAAGTAAAGGTTGGATGCAAAAAGTGGGTCATAATAAGCGTGTATGCACCTGGAAAAGAAGAGGAATGATAGAGGAGAGAGAGAGATTTTTGGCAGATGTTAAGTGAATGTATAGGAACACTTTGAACCAAGTGAGAGAGTAATTGTGTAGGGGTGACTGAATGCTAAAGTAGGAGCAAACTTTTAGAGAGGGTTGTGGTAGGTAAGTTTGGATGGTGCAGATGTGTAAATGATAATGCGGGCCCTTTGATTGAACTTTGTATAGAAAAGGGCGTTTAGTTATAGGTAAACAGTATTTTAAGAAAAGAGGATAAATAAGTTATACAAGATATGATGTAGTGTGCAAAATGGACAGTAGTTTGTTGGATATGTGTTGGTAGAATAAAAGACTGTTGAGTAGACTTCAGGAGTACGTATTTATACGAGGGGCCAACCAGATATATCAGATCACTTATAGTGTAGCTACATTGAGAGTTAAAGGTTGTTGGGATTACAAGGAGAATAGAAGATTGTTATGTTGTCAGGTGAACATTAGGGCATCTGGTGAAGAGATAGGTGAAGGTTTTAATACCTAAAGAGAGGCAGTCTAGGGAAGATATAAAACATATTAGGAGGATAGAATGGGCAATGAGAGCATAGGCAATGGGGTCGAAGGGTATGCTGGGTAGGTTTAAAAATGTAGATGTTAGAGTGTTCAGCAGAAAATTTGTGGCCTTACTAGAGAAAGTGTTTCGTGCGTGAGGGAAGAGGGCAATTGGTGGAATTATGATGTAAAAGAGTTAGTAAGGGAGAAAAGTTAGAATATGAGAAGTGATGCAAGGAGGAGAGTGTATGGAGAAAAATAGAGAGGTAAGATGAGTGTGAAGCAATGTAAAAAGAGAGCAAATGAGCTTAGGACTGGAGTGAGATGTTATCACACAAATTTTTGTTGAAAATAAGAAAAGTTTGAGAGTGAGATTAACAAGATAAGGAGCTAGAGAACAAAGGATTTGTCAGTTAAAAATAGGAAGGAGAGTTATAATTGGTGAGTTAGAGGTATGGGAGATGGAGGGAATATTGTTGAGGAATTGTTGAATGCTGATGAAGATAGGAAGCATGTGATTATGTGTATAGGGCAAGAGGAATAACATCTTGTAGGAGTGAGAAAGACCCAAGTTGTGTGTGTGCGGGGAAGTTCATGAGGCGTATGTAAAATGAAAGGGGGTAAGGCAGGAACTGGGATTGATGGGATAAAGATAGAAATGTTAAAAGCAGGTGGGGATATACTTTTGGAGTGTTGGTGCTATTATTTAATAAATGTACAGAAGAGGTTAAGGTACTAGGGATTGGCACAAGAGCATGCATAGTTCCTTGTATAAAGGCAAAGGGGATAAAAGAGAGTGCAAAAATTATTGGGGGAATAAGTCTGTTGAGTTATACTGGTAAAGTGTTTATGGTAGAGTTATAATTGAAAGAATTAAAGAGTAAGAGTGAAGACAGGATAGCAGTGAAACAAGGAGGCTTTAGGAAAGGTAGTGGGTGTGTGGGACCAGGTGTTTACAGTGAAACATATAGTGAACAGTATTTAGATAAGGCTTAAAGAGGTCTTTGTGCATTTATGGATTTGGAAAAGGCGTTATGACACGGTGGATGGGGGGCATGTGGCAGAGTTGCAAGTGTATTGGTTTTGTGGGAGGTAGGTTACTGAAAAGCAGTGAAGAATTTTTATGAGGTTAGTGAGGCTCAAGTTAGAGTATGTAGGGAAAGAGGGAAATTTTTTCCCAGTAAAAAGTTTAGGCCTTAGACAAGGATGGTGTGATGTCACCGTGTTGTTTAATATATGTATAGATGGGGTTGTAAGAGAAGTAAATTGCGAGGGTCTTGGCAAGAGCTGGAGTTAAAAGAGATAAACGAATCACACACCAAAGTCGGCGTTGTCACAGCTGCTCTTTGCTGATGACTGTGTCTTGGGAGATTCTGAAGGAAGTTGCAGAGATTGGTGGATGATTTGGTAGGGTGTGCAAAGAAGAAAATTAAAGGTGAATACAGGAAAGAGTAGGTTATGAGGATAACAAAAAGATTAGTGGATGAAAGATTGGTTTCACATTGGAGGGAGGAGAGTATGGAGGAGAGTGAAACGTATTCAGATGTGTTGGGAGTGGAGTATGTCACGGATGGGTCTATGAAAGATGAGGTGAATCATAGAATGATGAGGGAAAAAGAGTGGTGGTGCACCTTAGGGTCTGTGGAGACAAAGAACTTTGTCCTTGGAGCAAAGAGGGGATGTATGAGAGTATAGTTTTACCAAACGCTTTATTTGGGGTGCGAAGCGTGGGGTGATGAATGTTGCAGCGAGGAGAAGGCTGGAGGCAGTGGAGATCAGTGGGAGGATGTCCATTGTCTGAGGGCAATGTTGGTGGCTGTGATTATAATTGCAGAGAATCGTTAGTTTGGAAGTTAGAGGAGGTCGGGATTGCCAAAAACTGTTGTCGAGGGCTGAGGAAGGGTTGGTGAGGTGGTTCGGGACATGTAGAGAGGAATGGAAGCGAAGCAGAATGACTTCAAGAGTGTATCAGTCTGTAGTGGAAGGAAGGTGGGGTAGGGGTTCAGCCTAGGGAAAGGTGGAGGGAGGGGGTTGTAATAAAGGAGGTTTTGTGTGCGAGGGGCTTTGGACTTCCAGCAGGCATGCGTGAGCGTGTTTGATAGGAGTGAATGAGACAAATGTTTTTTAATACTTGGACGTGCTGTAGGAGTCGTGAGCGAAGTAACTTTATGAAGGGATTCAGGAAAACCGCAGGCCGGACTTGAGTCCTTTAGATAGGGAAGGTACAGTGCCTGCACTCTGAAGGAGGGGTGTTAATGTTGCAGTTTTAAAAACTGTTAGTGTAAAGCACCCTTCTGGCCAAAAAGACAGTGATTGAGTGATGATGGTGAAAGTTTTTCTTTTTTCGGGCGCCTGCCTTGGTGGGAATCGGCCAGTGGTGATATAAAAAAAAAATAATAAATAATCTTGTCCATCAAGTACAAAGCACTGGTGAATTTTATCATTATTCATGTTTAGTTTTCTCACCTCTGTACAGGAGGTTCTGTTGTTTTTCTTGTGAGACTATCATTTTATGTATATATCGTTTTTTGCTTTTATAGATAAGCTTCATTAAAATCTTTTTTTCTGTCTTGTGTGTGAAATTTAAGCATAACACTTTTTCTCCCTTGGTTCCCTTAGTAACCATGATCTTTTATTTCCCACACTGGCACACTAACATGTAGGTGGTCGTGCAAGATCTGGAGAGTTGTAGCTTTGCAGTTGGTATGGTGTTAATTAACTAGAAAAGAGAGAATTGTTTATCACTACTGCATCTGCTATGCTTATCTTGCTCTGCCTTATCTCTTGGTTAGCAAAATAATTGTTCAATTGGGTATTCATGTTTAGATTTTCCAGTCCTTGATGGCATCCATCAATCTTCAATGTTTTAGGGATGTTATTTGGTTCTGTGTGACGGCTATGGACTGATTGGAGGGTCTTGCCAAAATTAGTATGCCAGATGTGTTCAGCTGTTGTTCAGGCTGTTGATCTTATTTCAAAGTGAAGTAACTTAGATTCATGGTTGTTATTTTGCAACGGGAAGAGACATATTTTCAGTACAAAGATTCAAGTTATCCGCCGTTAGGGTGGTGATGTAATTCTTTAATGTTAGGATCGTTAGTTCATACCTGGGAGCATGTCAATGGGTTAAATCCTATGAAGGTAGTAGAGGTAGGTTGGTGTTGTTGTCTGTCGAGTCGCTTGGTTGGTGGGGGAGGGGAGTTGGCCATGTTTGATTGTTGGTGATGCTTCGCTCGGGTGGTGCAGACGGTTGTGGAGCATGGGGATGCGGCGCTCCTGCTGGGTCTTCTTATGGAATAGTCGATTTCTAGGTGCTTGCTTGCTGTCTTAGTGCTGTTTCTCTTATAATAATAATAATAAATAATAATAATAATAATAATAATAATAATATTATAATAATAAACAGAGCAGTGGCCATCCTAGAGCTCTTATTCTTCCAAGAAAACATCGTTCATTCAAAGCTTGTGGTGATGGCCTTAATTGAAGGTACAAACTACATGAACCCATGTAGACCACAAAAATGACCCAGAATACTAGGAAATGTAACAATCTTGGACAAAATAGAAGATCTAAGGAAGACAGCCCTGTTAACCCAAACACTGCCTCCCACTCCAGACGATCGCTTAACCCAAGCTCAGGGAAATCAAGCCTTCACAGCCATAGCTACACAGTATCTACTTTAGTGATACTATTTGAGGATATCGCAGAAGAAACAACATCAGTAAGAAAAAGAATAACACAGGACCCTAGAACTCCAACTTGTCTTACCCGCAGGACGCTTGGTATCATCAAACTCCCTCACACTACAACCCCAGGAAACAACAAACAACAAACATGTGGGACTCCCTCCAACTCCACTCCCTTCTAAGGATTCACCCATTGGTAACTCAGTTATGTTTATTCCTGAAAATAATCAGAGATACATCATCACTCTAGATAAGTGAATCAAGATATTAAAGCAACACTTGTGCGACGAGAATCAAGATAACCAAACCTTGAGAACAAGGTCCAAAAACCTTTTCTTCATTATTGCCCACAAACAGACCCGATACCCCGGGCCCACAGTTGACCAGTGTGGGCGGCGATTTCGCAGACATCACCTGTAGTCCTGTAAGTACTCTCTAAGGCCGGTAGAAGTACACCGTAAGATGGTCTAGTGAGTACTATCTACCGCCTTCAAGACCAGTTGACACACAGCAAGGTGGTCCAATGCAGCACTCACTATGTTGCAAGCTCACTGAATGTGGCCATCAAATAACTGAGGCAAACAGACTCATTGAGCTGCGGTGAGCGCTTCTTCTAAATTCAGTAGACGCCAGTAGAATACTCTCTACTGCCAGTAGATGTGTACCATTAGGTGTTCAGGTACCTACTGCTTAGATGTGTACCGTTAGGTGTTCAGGTACTTAATGCTTAGCTGCGTACCGTGAGGTGTTCAGGTACATACTGCTTAGCTGCATACCGTGAGGTGTTCAGGTACATACTGCTTCTAAAGCCAGTAGATGTGTACCATTAGGTGTTCAGGTACCTACTGCTTAGATGCATACTATGAGGTGCTCAGGTACATAATGCTTCTAAGGCCGGCTCAGCAGTCCCCACATTGGGTTTGATGACATACCCAGTGGTACTGCCGGCCGGCAGGTTAACCATTTAACCGCTAGTTTGGTAGGGGGCCGCAACACTTTTACAACAGGCTTGGCACTAGGAGCTTTCTTTGGAGCCATGGTAGCTTATTTAGTGCTTGCAAGCACTAAAATAAATGGAATATTATGAAATATTTTGCTGGAGCACGTGAGGGAACCTTTGCTTCCTGGTAAACAATGCCAGACTGGCTGCCACCACTGCTCACGCCATGGGTACGTGTCCGGGAAGAATTACGACTCGCTAGTCAACTTATGAAAAGCGACTCCATGTTTATACAAAAATACCACTATGATTGGCAAAATTTACGATTTGCTGGGAACTACGAAAAGCGAGGGACCACTGTACCTATTTCCTCTCAGTTTTCACCCAGGAAAATACTAGCGATATTCCTGAAATAATAGATTACGTAGAACAGGATGATAATAAACTATGTACGATTGCGGTAACTAGTGACATGGTCCTCAGACAAATAGAGAGACTAAAATGTAACAAATCCCCAGGTCCTGATGAACTGTCTGCAAGGGTGCTAAAGGAATGTAAAGAGGAACTTAGCATACCTTTGGCTAATCTTTTTAACATATCACTACAAACTGGCATAGTGCCTGATAAGTGGAAAATTGTGAATGTAATGCCTATTTACATGGCAGGTTACAGGTCCTTGGCTTCGAACTATAGACTAATAAGCCTTACCTCCTTAGTGGGAAAATTTATGGAATCAATAATTACCGAAGCAATTTGTAGCCATCTTGACAGGCACAGATTGATTAATGATTCTCAACACGGTTTTACAAAGGGGCGTACCTGTCTTACGAATTTACTAACTTCTTTCACTAAGGTGTTTGAGGAGGTAGATCATGGCAATGAATATGATATTGTGTATATGGACTTCAGTAAGGCTTTCGATAGAGTTCCACACCAGAGGCTATTGAGGAAACTTAGGGCACACGGAATAGGAGGAGAAATTTTTTCCTGGGTAGAGGCATGGCTGACAAATAGACAGCAGAGAGTTTGCATAAATGGGGAGAAATCAGAATGGGGGAACGTCACAAGCGGTGTTCCTCAGGGGTCAGTGTTGGACCTGTTGTTGTTCACAATTTACATAAACAACATAGATGAGGGAATAAATAGCGACATAAGCAATGTTTGCTGACGACACCAAAATAGGCCGTCCATTTCATTCAAATTAGAGCACTCCAGGATGATTTGAATAGACTAATGCAATGGTCAGAGAAGTGGCAGATGCAGTTTAATACAGTGGACCCCCGCTTAACGATCACCTCCCAATGCGACCAATTATGTAAGTGTATTTATGCAAGTGCATTTGTACGTGTATGTTTGGGGGTCTGAAATGGACTAATCTACTTCACAATATTCCTTATGGGAACAAATTCGGTCAGTACTTGCACCTGAACATACTTCTGGTATGAAAAAATATCGTTAACTGGGGGTCCACTGTATTGACAAATGCAAAGTTCTAAATGTTGGACAGTTAAAAAAACCATGCCACATGTAAACTAAATAATGTAGATCTTAATACTACTGATTGCAAAAAGGATTTAGGAGTTCTGGTTAACAGTAACCTAAAACCAAGACAACAGTGCATTAGTATTTGTAATAAAGCTAACAGAATTCTTGGCTTCATATCTAGAAGTATAAATAATAGAAGCCCTCAGGTTGTTCTTTAACTCAATATATCCTTTGGGTTTGGCCTTATTTTGACTATGCTGCTCAGTTCTGGTCACCGTATTACAGAATGGATATAAATGCTCTGGAAAATGTACAAAGGAGGATAACAAAGATGATCCCATGTATCAGAAATCTTCCCTATGAGGATAGACTGAAGGCCCTGAATCTGCACTCTCTTGAAAGGCCCTAGAATTAGGGGGGAAAATGATCGAGGTGTATAAATGGAAAACAGGAATAAAAAAAAGGGGGTGTAAATAGTGTGCTGAAAATTTCCAGCCAAGACAGGGCCTGCAGCAATGGTTCAAGTTGGAAAAATTCCGATTCAGGAAGGTGTAGGAAAGTACTTTTTTGGTAATAGAGTTTTGTTTTGAGTGGAACAAACTCCCGAGTACAGTTATTGAGGCTAAAACGTTGTGTAAATTTTAAAAATAGGTTAATAAAATACATGAGTGGGTGTGGGTGGGTGTGAGTTGGACCTGACTAGCTTGTGCTGCTGGGTCTGGTACAGTGCTCCATCCTTGAGTGTGGATGACCAGATTGGGTGGGTCATTGGGATAATCCGGTGGTGAGTCATTGGTCTAATCCGGGGGGGAGGGAATGGACCTGCTCCTCATGGGTCAGTAGGCCTTTTGCAGTGTTCCTTCTTTCTTATGTTCTTATGTTCCGGACGGTCGCCGAAACACGAGTTTTTCATGAAACTCGAGGCCAAATTTTTCCAAAAAAACTCGCCAAAAGTCGAATTTCATGAAAGTCGAGGCTGCTGAAACTCGAGGGTCCTCTGTATACATTTTCCCTTGGGAAAATGGGAAAGGTACAATGCAAACTAAAAAAATAATTAAATGCCAATTACCTTTATTGTTGAGATGTTGATGAATGATGTTCCAGCATCAGGAGAGATTCTATTGTTTGGAAGGGAAATCCCCTTCCATAAAGACTTCATGTACCAAATTCTTTGCTGGGGTTACCTCCCTTCTTGGTTTTTTAATGCCACTAGGACCAGCTTGAGAATCACTGGATTTCCCCAGTTGGACAAAATATCTGTCCAGAGAGCTCTGTTTCTCACATGCCCTTAGGATTTCCCTAAAATGGGACTCAAGAGTGTCATTGTACATGTTGCCAATACGGTTTGCAACAGCTGTGACAGGATAAAATTCGTCCTTAAATGCTTGCACCTTTGTAAACATTGTACACATTTCCTTAATCCTTGACGAAGGCAACTTCCTCCATCTCTCTTCCTCCTGCTCTGAAGCACATTGCTGAGCTGTGATCTGTTGCTGTTGCACCTCAAGCTCTTGCAGCTCTGCAATGGTTAGTTCATCGTCATTCTGCACTAACTCTTCCACATCCTTGTCACAATCCTCCAACCCATGGGCTTCCCCATGACCAATTGATTCCACAACTAGCATAGGCTCTTTAGGGAGCCACAAACCCTTCAAAATCTCCCTTGTACAACCCC
>NW_026507613.1:0-33611 GCF_026875155.1 Cherax quadricarinatus
CTTTTCCACCATTCCCTGTCTTCCATAACTGTTGTCGTCCTCACTGCTCACTCCCTGTCTTTCCTTACTGTCCACTCCCTGTCTTCTCTACTGTGTATCACCTGTCTTCTCACTGTTCACTCCCTGTCTTCGTCATGTTCACTCCCTGTCTCCCTCACTGTTCACTACCTGTCTTCCTCACTGTTCCACTCTAGTCTTCCTCACTGTTGTCTCCCGTCTTCCTCACTGTTCACTCCATGTCTTCCTCACTGTTCCTCCGTCTCTCCTCATGTTCACTCACTGTCTTTCCTCATGTTCACTCCCTGTCTTCCTCACTGTTGTATTCCGTGTTCCTCACTGTTCTCTCCTGTCTTCCTCTCTGTTCCCTCCTTCTCATCACTGTTCATCTCTGTTTTCATCATTGTCACTCCCTGTCTTCCTCACTGCCACATCCCTGTCTTCCTCTAAGTTCACTCCTGTCCTCCCTTACTGTTCACTCCCTGTCTTCCTCATTGTTCTACTCTCTTTCCCTCACTGTTCTCACTCTGTTCTCCCCATGTTCACTCCTGCCTTCCTCTCTGTTCACTCCCTGTCTCCCTCAACGGTGTCTTTTTGCCTTCCTCACTGTTGTCTCCCTGTCCCTTCCTCCTCCACTCTCTGTCTTCTTCACTGTTGTCTCCTTGTCTTCCTCACTGTTGTCTCCCTGTCTTCCTCATTCACCCATTGTCTCCCTTACTGTTCGCTCCCTGGCTTCCTCACTGTTCAATCCCTGTCTCCCTACTGTTCACTCCCTTTCTTCCCTCACTGTTCACTCCCGGTCTTCCTCAAGATATCTTCCTGTCTTCCCTTAACTATTCACTCCCTTTTTCCTCACCTGTTCACTCACTGTCTTCCCTCACTGTTCACGCCCTGTTTTCCGTACTGTTCTCTCCCTGTCTTCCTCATTGTTCTCACCTCTCGGTTTTCCTCACTGTTCACTCACTGTCTCCTTACGGTTCACTCCCTTCTTCCGCCTGTTCACTCCCTGTCTCCCTTATGTTCACTCCTTTCTTCCTCACTGTTCACTCCCGGTCTTCCTCACTGTTCACTCCCTGTCTCCCTTACTATTCACTCCCTTTCTTCCTCACTGTTCACTCCCTGTCTTCCTCACTGTTCACGCCCTGTTTTCCTTACTGTTCACTCCCTGTCTTCCTCACTGTTCACGCCCTGTTTTCCTTACTGTTCACTCCCTGTCTTCCTCACTGTTCACGCCCTGTTTTCCTTACTGTTCACTCCCTGTCTTCCTCACTGTTCACGCCATTGTTTTTCCTTACTATTCACTACATTTCTTCCTCCTGTTCACTCACTGATCTTCCTCACTGTTCACGCCTTGTTTTCCTTACTGTTCACTACCAGTCTTCTTACTGTTCGCTCTTTCGCTCTACTTCTCTGTTGTCTCCCTGTCTTCCTCATTCAACTCATTACTTCCTCACTGTTGTCTCCCTGTCGTCCTCTCCACTCTCTTGTCTTCTTCACTGTTGTCTCCTTGTCTTCCTCACTGTTGTCTCCCTGTCCGTCCTTCATTCACCATTGTATCCCTTACTGTTCTCTCCCTGTCTTCGTCCACTGTTCATCCCTGCTCCCTTACTGCTCCCCTACCTGTTCTCTTTTACTGTTCCTCCTGTCTTCCTTCACTGTTCACTCCCAGTCTTCCTCACTCGTTAATTCTGTCTCCTACTGTTCCCTCCCTGTCTTCTTCACTGTCCATTCATCAATGTTCATTCACTTGTTCCTCACTGTTCTCACTCCGTCACATGGCATCCTGCTAGGTCTCTAACCTTACTGCCCACTCCGTCAAAATCACTCGATGCTAGGTCACTATCCTCACTGTTCACCTCGCACCCGCGACTAGCTAACTATCATCCCGTCCACTACACTCGTTTCTCTGCCTTCATAGCAGCGGACTTGGCTACAGAATCTCTCCTAGCGTCTGAGGAGCTTATGTCGGCAGCACCAGCTTAGTGTGTGTGTGTGTGTGTGGTGTGTGTGTGTGTGCTAGGTGTGTGTGTGTGTATTGTGTGTGTGTTTTGGTGTGTGTGTGTGTGTGTGTGTGTGAGTGCCCTTGTGTGTGTGTTCTGTGTGTGTGTGTGTGTGTGTTGTGTGTGATGTATGTGTGTTGGTGTGTGTGTGTGTGTGTGTTTGTGTGTGTGTGTTGTGTTGTGGGTGTGTGTGTGTGTGTATCACCTAGTTGTGGTTGAAGGAGTCGAGTCATAGACTCATGGCACCGTCTCTTCACTGACGTCTACTGGGTTACTCCTGCAACCTTGAGCTTTATCATAACTCTTCTTAAAGCTTTGAATGGATACCTGCCCTCCACTACGATCACTTCCCCCAGCTTTTCCACTTACTGACTACTCTGTGATGAAGAAATACTAACAACTCTGTGATTTCATATAGAGTCTTACTTCCAACTGTGACCCCTTGCTTGCTGTGTCCCATCTGTGAGAACATTCTAGTCTCTGTCCACCTTGTTCTTTTCCTTCACAGTATTTTATATGCCGTTATCACGTTCCCCTACTCTCTGTCTTCCAGTGTCGTCAGGTCGATTCCCTTAACCTCACCTCGTAGGAAATGCCCTCTTAGCTTGGGTACAGTCTTGTTGCAAAATCTTTGCACTTTTCTTGTTTCTTTCACGTGCTTGGCTAGGTCGTGGGTTCCAAACTGGTGCCGATACTCCATTATGGGCCTAACGTACACGGTGTACAGGGTCCTGAACGATTCCTTATTAAAGATGTGGATTGCTGTTTGAGGTTTGCCTAGGCGAACATTTGCTGCAGCAGTTAATTTGGTTGATTTGTTTTTCAGGAATATGTTCTGGTGTTTATACTAACCCCAAGATCTTTTTTCTGAGTGAGGTTTGTAGTCTTTGGCCTTTGCACTGGGTGCGGGCGTTAAACTCCAGGAGCCAATTGCATGGACCATGCCTGCAGCCTGTCAGATCCCTTTTGTTAGTTCGGCCTGGTCCTTGCCCGATTGGATTTTCTTCTATCAACTTCACATTCATTTTCCAAACAGGGACACTTCGGAGTCTTTCATTCATCATGTCGTCACAAAATGCCTGATACAGCACTGGTATAGGACTGACCCTGTGGGAACACGATCGGTCACAGGCAACCATGTGACAACCGCCACGTCCATGACTCGCTGCTGCTCTTCCTGGCAGTATTTCCTGATCAGTGTAGTGCCTTCCCTGTTTTCCCTGCCTGGTCCACCAGTTTTTGCACTAATCTCTTGTGTGGGGACTGTGTCAAACGCCTTTCTTACCAGTCCAAGAAAAAGCAGTCTATCCCCCCTTTCTTTCTTACTGCTGTCATCCTGTCATAAGAACTCCAGTAGGTTTGTCGACACAGGATTTCCCGTCCTGTAGTTGACTGAGATCATTCCTTTCATAGGTGTTCACCAATCTTCTCCTGATAATCTTCTCTATGATTTGATTATTATACATGTCAGAGCTGCAGCGGCACCACACCAGCGAGACGGGGCAGGTGAAGTGTTAAGGAATGCGAACTCAACTTCCCACTTCCTTCTACCTCAACTATACCACTACCTCCTCCTGCCCACATTTTACTCCCTCCTTCTCTCTTTTCGTTAGTGTTGACTTTGTAAATGTACCAATGTCGGACCCGAAACGTCGTCGTAAGCTCCTCTCTTCTGTGTACGGGTTATTTGTGTATGTATACGTCCGTGCCGAATATGGTAAAACTCTTTTAAAATAAGTCTTTCTAAAATTTTCTCATATTCGTTGAATGATATAAGATTTATTTTTCATTTGTGTTACTGTAAAAATTAATAATTTGTACCCAAAAGAATCTTGGAAACTTACCTACAACCTTATTATAAAAACAAGGCACTATTTAATTTTAGCCTAATCCAACTAAATATATTTTAGCATTTGTTTACAATATTTAATAACAAACAAAACACAAAGAAATATATTTTTGTCGTGAGGTTCAGAATGTATTTTTGCGAATTTTCCATACCCTAAATTTTCGCCCCTGCCTTATTACAGCAAGTAGAGCATTGCTATATAGCATGTTTTACCTATTCTTACGACATTTTTATATATTTCTAATATATATATATATTATATATATATATTTATATAATATATATATTTATATATATATATATATTTTATATATTTTTATATATTTATATATCATATATATAATATATATATATTTATTAATATATATATTTTATATATATTATTTATATATTATATTTAGATATATATAAATATATTATATATAATATATATATATATATTTATATACTATATTATATATATATATCTTTTTATATATATATATATATATATATATATATATGTCTGCCGAATATGTAAACTGGTCAATTTAGCATGAACTCATTAAAACTAAGTCCTTTCTAAAATTTTCTCTTATATTGTTTAAAGATATATATTTTTTTTCTTTAAGGTTAATGTAAAAATTTATAATTTTGCACCAAAAGAATCGTAGAAGAAACCTTACCTAACTTATTATAACAAGATCAATTATTTAAACTACACCAACTAAATATATTTTAGGATTTGTTTACAATAATTTGTTACTAAACAAACACCGTGAAATATTTTTTTTGTCGTTAGGTTCAGAATGGATTTTGGCAAAAATTATTGCATACACAAATTTTCACTGGTCCTATATGGGCAAGATGTGCGTTGCTATTAAGCAAGATCCCAAGTTCTGCCTTTTCGGCGCGACATATATATAATATATATATATATATATATAATATATATAAATATATATATTATATATATATATATATATATATATATGCAAGGAATTCGCGGAGCAGGCGAAAATATACTCATACATGTATATCTGCTTAAGGAGACTCGAACCTACGAACCTTAGGACAAGGTACGCAGTGCGTTACCAATATACCCACACTGGACAATACCTTGGCGATGTAGCTTCGCTACACCTTTGATCCACAGCAGCCAGTGTTCAGACTTACAGCTTTTCATTCTCATCCCCTGGCATGCATCAGCCTTACTCTGAGAGTCTTGTCTTGGCTAATAATTTTTACCCACCTTATTATTTTTTTTGTCTAACATTTATACACCTTAATCATATCTCCAATTAACTAGGAACAGATTCAGGGGTCGTTTCAATATTCCTAGTAGGAAGGACCCAGCCAGTCACTGAAGATATAATATGATCAACCTCGTCATTCTTCTCAGCATGTTCTTCCAAACCATGTAATCCAGTCTGTAATATGAACAGAATTATCTAAATGAAGATGTGACAGAGTTCAAAGTGTAACATGAGGACTCCTCTTCTTATGATCCTTCATGTGGTGACAAGAACTCTGTTGGCTTTATCTCGAGGAACATTTTATGCAGGACTTATGCTTTGTGAAAAATATTTTAATTGATGATAATAATAATAATAATAGTTGCCTTAAATTATTATAAATAGTTAGAGGACACCGATGCAAACCAATATTCCTGAGGGGAGAATGAGGGAGCGGGGAGATGAGAGGAGAAGCGTTTCTACTGCTCTCATCTCTCATCTTCTCTCTCTCTCTCTTCTCTCTCTCTCTCTCTCTCTCTCTTCTCTCTCTCTCGCTCTCTCTCGCCTCTCTCCCTCTCTCTGTCTTCTCTCCTCTCTCTCATCTCTCTTCTCTCTCTCTCTTCTCTCTCTCTCTCTCTCTCTCTCTCTCTCCCCTTCTGCTTATCTCTCTCCTTTTCTGGACCAAGATGGCACTGCCTCCCTCTCAGTGTATTTTTTTAATACTTTTTTTTCCTCTCCGGCTGTACCTTCCCCTCTCAGTGCACATTCCCCTCTCAGTGTACCTTCCCTCTCAGTGCACATTCCCCTCCTCAGTGTACCTTCCCCTCTCAGTGCACATTCCCTCTCAGTGTACCTTCCCCTCTCAGCTGCACATTCCTCTCAGTGCACCTTCCTCTTATTGCACCTTCCCCTCTGAGTGCACCTTTCCCTCTCAGTGTACTTCCCCTGTTCAGATGTACCTTTCCTTCTCCAGTGTACCTTCCCCTCTCAGTGCACATTCCCCTCAATGCACCTTCCCCTCTCAGTGCACTTTCCCTCTCAGTGCACCTTCACCCTTTCAGTGTACCTTCCCCTCTCGGTGCACCTTATCCTCTCAGTGCACTTCCTCTCTCAGTGTACCTTCCTCTCTCAGTGTACCTTCCCCTTTCAGTGCACCTTCCTCTCTCAGTGTACCTGCCCCTTTCAGTGCACTTCCCTCTCTAGTGACCTTCCCCTTTCAGTGCAATTCCCCTCTCAGTGACACCTTCCTATTATTGCACTTCCCTTGAGTGGCACTTCCCCTCTCAGTTGTACCTACCCCTGTCAGTGTACCTTCCCTTCTCAGTGTATCCTTCCCATCTCAGTGCACCTTTCCCCTCTCAGTGCACCTTTCCTCTCAGCTGCACCTTCCCCTTTCAGTTGTACCTTCCCCTCTCGGGGCACTTCCCTTTCTCAAAGCTCCTTCCCCATCTCAGTTGCACCTTCCCTCTCGTGCATAGCGTCCCCTATAAGTGTTGTACCCTTTCCACTCTCGGGTGCACTCCTTCCCTCTCAGAGCACCTTTCCCTCTCAGTGTACCTTCCCCTCGCGGTGCACCTTACTCTCGGTGCACCTTCCCCTTCGGTGCACCTTCCCCTCTCGGTGCACCTTCCCTCTCGGTGAACCTTCCCTCTCAGTGCACCTTCCCTCTCATTGTATCTTTCCTCTCTCGGTGCACCCTTTTCCCTCTCAGTGCACCTTTCCCTCTCGGTGCACATTCCCCTCTCGGTGCACCTTCCCCCTCTCGGTGCACCTTCCTCTCTCAGTGTACCTTCCCTGTCAGTTTGCAACTTCCCTCTCAGTGTTACCTTCCCCTCAGTGGACCTTACCCTTCAGTGGTCCCTCTTCCCCTTCAGTGCAACCTTCCCCTCTTATTGCACCTTCCCCTCTGAGATGTACTTCCCCTCTCAGTGTACCTACCCTGGTCAGTGTACCTTCCTTCAGTGTACTTCCCCTCTCAGTGCACCTTCCCCTCTCAGTGCACCTTTTCCATTCTGTGCACCTTCCCTTTCAGTGTACCTTCCCCTCTCGGTGCACCTCCCTTCCTCAATGCACCATTCCCCCATTCAGTGCCCTTCCCCTCTCAGTGCATCTTCCCCTCTAAGTGTACCTTTCCGCTCTCGGTGCACCTTCCCTCTCAGTGCACCTTTCCCTCTCACGTCCTGTACCTTTCCCCTCCTGTGCACCTTCCCCTCTCTCGGTGCACCTTCCCCACTCGGTTGCACCTTCCCCGCTCGGTTGCCACCTTCACCCTCTCAGTGCACCTTTCCTTCATTGTATCTTCCTCTCTCGTGCACACCTTTCCCTCATCAGTGCACCATCCTCTCGGTGCACCTTCCCTCTCGGTGCACCTTCCCCTCATCGGTGCACCTTCCTCTCTCAGTGTACCTTCACCTGTCAGTGCACCTTCCCCTCTCAGTGTATACTTCCCCCTCTCAGTGCACCTTCCACCTGCTCTGTGCTCCTTCCCCTCTCGTGTACCATTCGCTCTCGGTGCACATTCATCTCTCATTACACCATTCCCATCTCAGTGCACCTTCCCCCTCTCTGTGCACCTATCTCCATCTCCAATGCACCTTCCCCTCTCTGCACACCTCCCCCTCTCGTTCCTCCTTTCCCCTCTCAGATCACACCTCCCCTTCTCAGACACCTTTCCCCTTCAGCACACTCCCCCTTCTCAGTAACAACTTCCCTCTCAGCACACCTCCCCCCTTCTCAGTACACCTCTCCCCTCTCAGCACAACCTTCCCCCTCTCAAGCACACCTCCCCCCTCCAGTACACCTTCCCATCTCCCCAGCCCAACCTTCCCACTCTCATACACCTTCCCCTCTCAGATACACCTTCCATTCTCAGTACTCCTCCACTCTTCAGCACACCTTCACTCTCATTACACCTTTCCCTCTCAGTCACTTTCCCTCTCATGTACACCTTCACTTCTCAGTTACCCTTTCCCTCTCGGTACAACCTTCCCCCTCTCTGTACACTTCCCCCTATCAGTTCATCCTTCCCTTCAGTACACCTTCCCTTTCAGTACTCCTCCCTCTCAGTACACCTTCTCCCTCTCAGTACCCTTCCCCTCTCAGTACACCTTCCCCCTCACTGCTACACCTTCCCCTTCTCAGTAACCTTCCCCCTCTCAGTACACCTTCCCCCTCTCAGTACACCTTCCCATTCAGTTACACCTTCCCCTCTCAGTACCACCTTCAACGCTCAGAAAACGCTTCCACCTTCTGTACACCTTCCACCCTCTCTAGTACTCTTCTACCTCTCAGTGTACCTTCCTTGCTCCACTGCTCTTTATCACTGTCATTCCCTCTGTCACTGTCCTTACCTCATAATATGTACAATTCCCTCTTTACACTGACTTTCCTCATACTTTGAACTTCCCGCTTATCCATGAACAGGAACGCTGTATAGGTCAGGCCAGGAGTCATGTTCCGGCTAGCTGACATAGAGGTACAGGTCTTTCTGGTGTTAATGTGCACGTCATCAGACCTCTGCGCCGACAAAGACTTCTGTGACTACTGGGTGGGGGAAAAGGCCAGTTAGAGGATATCAAAGATAAATTAGGGTAGAGGGGGTCAGAGATAGGGAAGAGAGATGATAGCACGTAGGCGTACACGGGGCAAACGGGGGGGGGGGAGGAAGATGGGCAGCAAGAAAATAGGGGTGAAATGGGGGGAGGGCCTGACACTGATGATTGTGAATACGATCGTAGACGCTGGCAGGGGGAAGATCAGACAGCGGAAGCCGAGCACTGATTAGAGGCGAACAGAGGGCGAAGTAATGGAAGGAAGGGAATGATAAGCAGTAGGAAAAGAGGCATACGGGGTCAAGACAATAATAAACCACAGAACAGGTATGAAATACAAGGTAAACGAAAAGGTTCGGTTCGGGATAGAGCTTACATAGGAAGGAGTGGAGGGATAGATGGGAGTAGGGTGAGGGGGGAACAATATTAAGGGGAGAATAAAGAAAGACTTAGGAAAACATAATAGGGGGGTAGTCGTGACGGGGGAAATAGATGAAAGTAAACAAGGTTGACAGAGAAGGACGGGCGGGAGTACAAGAGAACTGGAGGAACAATATTATAGAGAAAGATAGTAAAGGGGAGGATTATAATATCGAAATAGAGGAAGGAGGAGGAAAATCGGCACCTCTATAGTGAGCGGCAACAAACTCACCCGATGGAACAAAGCAGGGGGAGGCAAGCGAGTGGTAAGTGAGAGGGAAAGGCTTGGCAATTTAACTGCATTGAGAGAGAAGGGGATGGGCAATAGAATGCAATAATAAAACAGTGCGGAGAAGTGGGGGGATACTTGAACGAAAGAGGATGCGGAAATATACAAAGAAGTCGGAGAGAGAATAAAGAGAGGTGGGGAACAAGCGGCGCGGGAATAAAGATAGAGAGACTATTGTAATGAAAAGGGTGTAGTGCGGGGTCGGGGGAGGAAGGATTCAGAATCCAGAAGCGAGTAGGCTATAGTAAGAGCCATCAAGCCCGTAGAGGACCAGAAAGCCCCGGTGTAAAGCGAGAGAAAATAAGATAATAGCATAAGGGAAAAAGAGGAATAGAAATTTGAAAGAAGGGGTATTGAGGACGCGAACACCTAGCGGCGAAAAGGAGGAAGAAAGAAAGGAGGGAAATGGAGTCAGCCCAGGCGTAGTGGGGACTAAAGCGAAGCGTAGAACAAGGTCCGAAGTGGGGATGAGAGTATGAGGACAAGGGAGGAAAACAACTGAGAAAAGGGAAACATAGCGGTGGATCGCATAAAGGAATAACGGGAAGGGTGGGAGGCTAAAGAAAGAGTCGACACAAAGAACATCTGAATGGAAAAACAAACCTAACACTAACGGTACCCTGACGAAACAACGATACGAAAAGATGTAAAGAGAGTAGAAAGAAAGTAGGCGTGTAGATCAGAACAGGGACGGGAAGTGAGAAGGACATGAAGGGGGTATAGATGGGGATGACACATCGTAAATAAGAAAAGAGTAGGGAACGCAAATAACCAAAACAACCTACCCGTAGGGGCAGAGAGGAGGCTGGAAAAAGACACGGCAAAGAGGGCCGAAGGCGGGCCGCGGGAAGCAAAAAAGGGAGGAGTAAGGCACCAGAACCGAGCGAAAGAGACTGCGCCCAGCAGAACTGGACAACCGGCGAGTTCCCTTTTGTCATGGCACTGGCCTACTAATCCCCACAACCCACACAACCCAACGACCGTTCCGACACAAGAACCACCCCAGCAAACACCAAACCCCTCCCCCCCTAAAAATCAGAACCAACCGAGTGGGACACCCCCAATCCAATCCATGCGCACTTTCAACAATACCTCCGCCCATGCAACATATTAGTCTTAGATCCCCCTCCCCTCCCTACTCCCCCTCTCTCTTCTTCCCTTTCCTTTCTTATGCCTTAAGAGAAAGAAGGACAGGAGCTAAATACCTGTGAGAGAAAGACGCTCCCTCTACAGTTAGACGTACGAAGAGACTCACTGAGCTCCTCCAGGCTCCCCTTTCGTCACTGCTCCACCCCCCCTATTGCATAGTACCATATCTTATACCGAAAGGTAGCGCACCTCTGTATGTATCCCCCCGCCTTTAAGTGGTATTACTATCCAACTTATAATTTTAAATGACTCTTACAGGAAACCAGGAGAGACAGGAGCATAAGCATCTCGTGAAATTGAAAGAGAATATTCAAAATATAACTCTGTTCTCTCATACTCGCATAAAAAAATCAAGTCACAATACCACAACAACCTTAACCTCTTCCCTAACTCCATTACATTAATTAGAGAATATTCTCTCCCCTTCTCCCCCCACCCACCCCCCCCCCCGCCAAGTGCCCGCCCCACTCCTCTCTCCCCCACCCCCCCCCCCCCCCCCCACCCCCCCCCCACCCACTCCTGACACCCCCCCCCCCCACCCCTCCCCCCCCCGCCCCCCCCCCCACCCGTATAAATGACGTATGTAGGATGAGACCTGTCCTATACACAGGTTCTGACTAGACATTTATGTCTGAGTCGAGTGTAGAAGTCAAGATCGTGAAGAGTTCGCAGTCTGACGCGATACCAGATCACGTGTGAGAGGTGTCTATGTCATCTCTGAATTGCAGCTATCGAGGAACTTCTCGACTGACGTGACCGTCATCGCCATGTAGTTCCTTCGCGCTACCGAGCCAATGTAGCTCTCACTAACTAGATCGATCCATAGATATAGACTTGCGCTCGTAATCTAGAGATTGCATCCTGAGCATCTAATCTATTGACACACCTGATACTCACGCACGCTCCGACTCTTCGAAAACAAAGGCCTCGCAGAGTCGTAGCGATACATGCTTCCGCGATGTTCATATTTTGCTAGCACGTCGCGACGCGCAGACCACTCTCGTGGATGAACCTAATTTGTACGCAATTCAGATAAAGCTGCAAGGAGACCCCTTTGCTCAGGGCGTGGGAGAGCAGGGTGTCGTGTCTCTCTCTACTAGGCTCGTGTCAGTTAAGACTATACAGAGAGAGATGCGGTCGCCAGATCGGTACATAGAAGAGTGTGTGAGATCTAGTCTGCAAGTCCTCTTCAGAATCATACGAACTCTGGACTAAGAGACTATAGCCACCACCGCCAGCTCGGCACTCCGAGACATGGTATGCTATAGAATATTGTGTCGTGAAGTAAGATGAGGTCGGATAGCTACAGCTGAGATCTCTGCATGGACCTCACTCACGCGAGTCAGATTCCAATAGTATTGACACTCGTCATGATGTCTAAGAGCCAGGATATTGCAGAAATCAGAGCCTGGATGTCTACGCGCTCGCTATCTGCTTTCGCACTACATCTCAGTGTTCTCATCGTAGGTGAATTATGCGCAGCCTTGAGAAATGGCGCGACTCGGATTAGTATAAGTCTAGAACAGCGATAATGCGAAATGTATAATACTACACTTTAGACGAAGTGTGCGCACCTTGAAAGCTAGAGTCACTGTGACTCGAAAAGTCGAATGTATAAATGGGAAATTGACGTACAAATGATGTTGCACATATAATACGCAGTACTAATTGAGCAATATGCGATACAGTGGGTATATAGTGTCGCAGCTAGAGAAATGCGCATGCAGTTCAGCTCAAGGCTAGACTATTAATCTGAAGATGCGCGATACTAGCGCGAGAAGAGTCGAGGTGATGTCTTGTCAGCATGCCTCTATAACTATCGGAGTGCTTAGATCACATAGTGTAGTAGATGCGTCGCTAAGCTAGTGAAGTTATTACCATCGGAACGGGTCGACACGCATGTCGTGAAGACGCCCCCCTATGCTCTCACAATAGTCATTGGCTTGACGCAGACAGAAATCTGACTCGCCACGACACTATGCCTACTAGTAGCTATAGATACACCATCTAAGTACCGTTAGTCTCATTCTCCTGTGCAGTGTGATATATCACCGTTCAGATGAGCTATTGCTCGATACTGTTCGGACCTTCTCGTGGCTATACGTGTCTTTTCAGTTCTGTAGAGGAGAACTCGACACAGTTAGATCATCCAACCACGCTGTCCTTCCAAGGGGGGCTCCTGGCTGGTGAACGAGCTCCTGAGACCGTCAATATAGCACGGACCCATATAGTCATCTCATCCGCGCCCTAGATCCTCCTCCTGTCCTCAGTCTGCCCCTTCGATCCTCTCTTAACACTCGCCTTCCTCTCACCATCTACCAAAATCCAACCCATCAAAAAATACCAAATTTCCTCTCAAACACCCCCCTTTCTACTAACCACTTCACTCCTTGTGTACCCCCTTCCCTCCCCTGTTACTGTCCTCCCTGCTCTGTCACACACCTGATCTCCTCCCCACAACTGTGGAAGTTTCATCTCTCCATGTCTTCTCCAATCACCACTCAACAGCCACTCGAATATCCTTACCGAATCTTAAGCGACCTCTATCACCTTAGCCCTTATCTATCTTCGCCGTCACCTGTTAGGGCCGACTGAGTTCTCCATGCTTGTCCGCCCTGCTCAAAGATTGTCAACCTTGCGTAGGCATAAAGAGACTCAACTCCATGTCCCAGCCAAGCTCCCCCCACCCATCCCCCCCTCCCCATATTCCACCCCCGAAGAGAGAAATTCAATTCCTTGTGCACTCGCTAGGGCGACGTCTATGAGATTGAGTCCGTTTGTGATCCCGTCTCAGGATTGCCATCTCACGGCAAGCTGCATAATCTGAGACTCCTGTTCCCTTGTACTGTTTCACGGTGTAAGATGCATGTCACTAATGTCTAGCACCCAGCGACATGTCTAGTGTGAGAGCAGATGGTCGGCATGAGCTGCTCTTCGTAGCCCGAAGCACCTTTCGAAGACCTTGGTGGATTTTGGTGAGTGTCCGCTCACGTGCTCCGTGCACAGGCTTGATTGGATGCGCTGCGCCATTTATCTATTAGGCACGTCAGACCACCACATATCTTACTTTTGTCCACCTCGTAGTTGTATGTACTACTCTCTCTCGTTGCCATCAACAACGACACTCGAGAAGTGGATCCGCTCTCATCCCCCCCTGAATAGTGCTGGCTCCTGTGTACAAGGAGCCCACTCTCAAATGAAAATACCAGCCGGCCCTTCCATCGGCCGGAAATCGAGCCTAGGGATCGCATCCATCGCGCACTCCGCACGTGTCTGACACACAGACCTCGCCCTCTCCGCCGCCGTGCGTTACGGACTACAGTTATAGTCGCTCCGACACGAACGGAAATGCACGCAGAGAGACCCTAAGGGAGACCAGCGACTGTCCATCTTATACAATACCTATCGCCCCAACCCCTACACAGTCTCATCACATCCCACAGGTACGTCCCACACTTAATATCTGCTGATTCCGAGCGTTTGTTCTTGCCGTTCCTTGTTTCCTCTTCATCTTCTCCCTCGCGCTCACGTCCTGCTCTCCTTGCTTTTTCCTGCTTCTATATCAACCTAAAAAGAAAACGCTCCCTGTGCCATCACAACTACCCCTCATACGTAGGAAGAGCCTAGAGTCCCTCTCAAAGCGCACACAGTGCGTTTACCCAACTACACGCCGTGCCCCACACTACACCCTTATACCGTGATTACCGCACCACCAAGCCGTGTCTGAGCTCACCCGCACATCACGTCATCCTTCAGCGCCTCCACACACTACCCTCGCAGCTCCCTCCCACTCCACCTAATCGGCCACTGCATCGCTTCACCAGAACGGACACGGTGTCCTGATTTCCAAGTCACACTCACTGACCTTCAGCGCCCAACTCACGGCCATAGAAGCGCCCGACGACCGCCTCCACCTGTGGATCTCCTAGACCTCACCGCTGCAGACCTAGACGTATCTGCACGCTCACCCGTCAGACGCTAGTATGCCCCCCTCCGCGATCCCGCCTCGGGCACTGCTGCCTAGGCCTCCCGACTCGTCACCCGACACCTTACTGACGCCCAACCCACCAACTCCTCCACCACATCACTACACCCCACTCCCCCGCCGGCTCAGCCGCCTACGCCCTACGTCTCAATAATCCAGCCACGCTACCCGGTTCCACGATCGCGAACACCATAACCACGTCGCGGCACTCTCACACGACCTCGATGAAAGGTATCCACGAACACAACTGTACTGGCAGCGATGACGATGTTTCCCTCACAACACCTCTTGTGCCAGTACTTACCCTCCGTTCATACTTCGATCAAGTACTCCCACCCGCTGAGTGCCCTACACAGCCCGTGACCACTTCTACATCTACCCTTTGTTATCCACGACCAGTGTCAGTTTCTATGCCCACAGCGTAAATCACGACTGGAATCTAATTCTCTCTCTTTAATACACCGTCCACCACACACAGTTATCCCTCAACATCTCACAGACGCCTATCTCTCCTTCCGGATCACCCTCTGACTTCAGCACCGTCCACATTGGCATCTCGGCCCTTCGCACCTCCTCCACACTCTCGCCCACCACACTTCGCCGTTGGTGCTCCAACCAGCTCTACTCGCGTCTCTTTCATGATATTCCCTCTCCTAAGAGTATGCCCCCCCCGGCCCCTCACGCCGTCATCTTCTACCGCTTTATTCCAGAATCCTACCCCACGGTAGCCTGAAAGACACTCCTATAGCCCTCTTCTACACCTCCTCACCCTCTAGCATTACTGCGGCTCCCTGTCCATACCCCTTGAATAAAACATTCATCTCCCTCATCATCGTCCGCTGCTCCCAGTGCGTACCGTTATTCTTGAGCCCATTCCTCCCATAGTTCAACTACATCTATCTCTTCCCCTAATCACCTCTCATGATCCGCGCCACACGTCATCACTCTCCCCGCCCACCAAGCCGCGCCTCGCTACACAGCTTCCAAGATCCTCTGCCGCCACAGCCTCTCTGTTCACGGCCCTGTTTTCCTTACTGTTCCACTCCCTGTCTTCTTCACTGTTCACTCTTGTTTTCTCACTGGTTTCACTCCCTGTCTTTCATCATTGTTCACTCCTTCTCCCTCACTGTTCACCTCCCGGGCTTCTCATGTTCACATCCCTTCCTACTTCGTGGTCACACACCTGCATTACTCCTCTGTTGTCTCCCTGCTTCTTTTCGACTGATCACTCCGTCTCTTTTAATGTTCACTCCCTGTCTCCCTTACTGTTCCCTCCCTGTCTTCCTCACTGTTCACTCCCTGTCTTCCTCACTGTTCACTCCCTATCTTCCTCACTGTTCACTCCCTATCTTCCTCTCTGTTCATTCCCTGTCTTCCTCACTGTTCACTCACTGTCTTCCTCACTGTTCATTCCCTGCCTTCCTCACTGTTCATTCCCTGTCTTCCTCACTGTTCATTCCCTGTCTTCCTCACTGTTCACTCACTGTCTTCCTCACTGTTCACTCACTGTCTTCCTCACTGTTCACTCACTGTCTTCCTCACTGTTCACTCCCTGTATTCCTCATTGTTCACTCCCTCTCCCTCACTGTTCACTCCCTGTCTTCCTCGTTGTTCATTCCCTGTCTTACTGTTCACTCCCTTTCTTCCTCACTGTTCTCTCCCTGTCTCCCTTACTGTTCGCTTCCTGGCTTCCTCACTGTTCACTCCGTTTTCCTCACTGTTCACTCCCTGTCTCCCTTACTGTTCACTCCCTTTCTTCCTCACTGTTCACTCCCTGTCTTCTTCACTGTTCACTCCCTGTCTTCCTCACTGTTCACTCCCTGTCTTCCTTACTGTTCACTTCCTGTCTTCCTCACTGTTCACTCCCTGTCTTCCTCACTTCTCACTCCCTGTCTTCCCTACTGTTCACTGTCTTCCTCACTGTTGTCTCCCTGTCTTCCTCACTGTTCACTCCCTGTCTTCCTAACTGTTGTCTTCCTCACTGCTCACTCCCTGTCTTCCTTACTGTCCACTCCCTGTCTTCCTCACTGTTGTCTCCCTGTCTTCCTCACTGTTCACTCCCTGTCTTCGTCACTGTTCACTCCCTGTCTCCCTCACTGTTCACTCCCTGTCTTCCTCACTGTTCACTCTGTCTTCCTCACTGTTGTCTCCCCGTCTTCCTCACTGTTCACTCCCTGTCTTCCTCACTGTTCCTCCGTCTCTCCTCATGTTCACTCACTGTCTTTCCTCATGTTCACTCCCTGTCTTCCTCACTGTTGTATCTCCTGTGTTCCTCACTGTTCACTCCCTGTCTTCCTCACTGTTCCCTCCTTCTCACTCACTGTTCACTCTCTGTTTTCATCATTGTTCACTCCCTGTCTTCCTCACTGCTCACTCCCTGTCTTCCTCTCTGTTCACTCCTGTCCTCCCTTACTGTTCACTCCCTGTCTTCCTCATTGTTCTACTCTCTTTCCCTCACTGTTCTCACTCTGTCTTCCCCACTGTTCACTCCCTGCCTTCCTCTCTGTTCACTCCCTGTCTCCCTCACGGTTGTCTTTTTGCCTTCCTCACTGTTGTCTCCCTGTCCCTTCCTCCTCCACTCTCTGTTCTTCTTCACTGTTGTCTCCTTGTCTTCCTCATGTTGTCTCCCTGTCTTCCTCATTCACCCATTGTCTCCCTTACTGTTCGCTCCCTGGCTTCCTCACTGTTCACTCCCTGTCTCCCTACTGTTCACTCCCTTTCTTCCCTCACTGTTCACTCCCGGTCTTCCTCAAGATATCTTCCTGTCTTCCCTTAACTATTCACTCCCTTTTTCCTCACCTGTTCACTCACTGTCTTCCCTCACTGTTCACGCCCTGTTTTCCGTACTGTTCTCTCCCTGTCTTCCTCATTGTTCTCACCTCTCGGTTTTCCTCACTGTTCACTCACTGTCTCCTTACGGTTCACTCCCTTCTTCCGCCTGTTCACTCCCTGTCTCCCTTATGTTCACTCCTGTCTTCCTCACTGTTCACTCCCGGTCTTCCTCACTGTTCACGCCTGTCTCCCTTACTTTTCACTTCCCTTTCTTCTCACTGTTCACTCCCTGTCTGCCTCATGTTCACTCCCTGTCTTCCTTACTGTTCACTCCCTGTCTTCCTCACTGTTCACTCCCTGTCTTCCTTACTGTTCACTCCCTGTCTTCCTCACTGTTCACTCCCTGTCTTCCTTACTGTTCACTCCCTGTCTTCCTCACTGTTCACTCCCTTGTTTTTCCTTACTATTCACTACATTTCTTCCTCCTGTTCACTCACTGATCTTCCTCACTGTTCACGCCTTGTTTTCCTTACTGTTCACTACCAGTCTTCTTACTGTTCGCTCTTTCGCTCTACTTCTCTGTTGTCTCCCTGTCTTCCTCATTCAACTCATTACTTCCTCACTGTTGTCTCCCTGTCGTCCTCTCCACTCTCTTGTCTTCTTCACTGTTGTCTCCTTGTCTTCCTCACTGTTGTCTCCCTGTCCGTCCTTCATTCACCATTGTATCCCTTACTGTTCTCTCCCTGTCTTCGTCCACTGTTCATCCCTGCTCCCTTACTGCTCCCCTACCTGTTCTCTTTTACTGTTCCTCCTGTCTTCCTTCACTGTTCACTCCCAGTCTTCCTCACTCGTTAATTCTGTCTCCTACTGTTCCCTCCCTGTCTTCTTCACTGTCCATTCATCAATGTTCATTCACTTGTTCCTCACTGTTCTCACTCCGTCACATGGCATCCTGCTAGGTCTCTAACCTTACTGCCCACTCCGTCAAAATCACTCGATGCTAGGTCACTATCCTCACTGTTCACCTCGCACCCGCGACTAGCTAACTATCATCCCGTCCACTACACTCGTTTCTCTGCCTTCATAGCAGCGGACTTGGCTACAGAATCTCTCCTAGCGTCTGAGGAGCTTATGTCGGCAGCACCAGCTTAGTGTGTGTGTGTGTGTGTGGTGTGTGTGTGTGTGCTAGGTGTGTGTGTGTGTATTGTGTGTGTGTTTTGGTGTGTGTGTGTGTGTGTGTGTGTGAGTGCCCTTGTGTGTGTGTTCTGTGTGTGTGTGTGTGTGTGTTGTGTGTGATGTATGTGTGTTGGTGTGTGTGTGTGTGTGTGTTTGTGTGTGTGTGTTGTGTTGTGGGTGTGTGTGTGTGTGTATCACCTAGTTGTGGTTGAAGGAGTCGAGTCATAGACTCATGGCACCGTCTCTTCACTGACGTCTACTGGGTTACTCCTGCAACCTTGAGCTTTATCATAACTCTTCTTAAAGCTTTGAATGGATACCTGCCCTCCACTACGATCACTTCCCCCAGCTTTTCCACTTACTGACTACTCTGTGATGAAGAAATACTAACAACTCTGTGATTTCATATAGAGTCTTACTTCCAACTGTGACCCCTTGCTTGCTGTGTCCCATCTGTGAGAACATTCTAGTCTCTGTCCACCTTGTTCTTTTCCTTCACAGTATTTTATATGCCGTTATCACGTTCCCCTACTCTCTGTCTTCCAGTGTCGTCAGGTCGATTCCCTTAACCTCACCTCGTAGGAAATGCCCTCTTAGCTTGGGTACAGTCTTGTTGCAAAATCTTTGCACTTTTCTTGTTTCTTTCACGTGCTTGGCTAGGTCGTGGGTTCCAAACTGGTGCCGATACTCCATTATGGGCCTAACGTACACGGTGTACAGGGTCCTGAACGATTCCTTATTAAAGATGTGGATTGCTGTTTGAGGTTTGCCTAGGCGAACATTTGCTGCAGCAGTTAATTTGGTTGATTTGTTTTTCAGGAATATGTTCTGGTGTTTATACTAACCCCAAGATCTTTTTTCTGAGTGAGGTTTGTAGTCTTTGGCCTTTGCACTGGGTGCGGGCGTTAAACTCCAGGAGCCAATTGCATGGACCATGCCTGCAGCCTGTCAGATCCCTTTTGTTAGTTCGGCCTGGTCCTTGCCCGATTGGATTTTCTTCTATCAACTTCACATTCATTTTCCAAACAGGGACACTTCGGAGTCTTTCATTCATCATGTCGTCACAAAATGCCTGATACAGCACTGGTATAGGACTGACCCTGTGGGAACACGATCGGTCACAGGCAACCATGTGACAACCGCCACGTCCATGACTCGCTGCTGCTCTTCCTGGCAGTATTTCCTGATCAGTGTAGTGCCTTCCCTGTTTTCCCTGCCTGGTCCACCAGTTTTTGCACTAATCTCTTGTGTGGGGACTGTGTCAAACGCCTTTCTTACCAGTCCAAGAAAAAGCAGTCTATCCCCCCTTTCTTTCTTACTGCTGTCATCCTGTCATAAGAACTCCAGTAGGTTTGTCGACACAGGATTTCCCGTCCTGTAGTTGACTGAGATCATTCCTTTCATAGGTGTTCACCAATCTTCTCCTGATAATCTTCTCTATGATTTGATTATTATACATGTCAGAGCTGCAGCGGCACCACACCAGCGAGACGGGGCAGGTGAAGTGTTAAGGAATGCGAACTCAACTTCCCACTTCCTTCTACCTCAACTATACCACTACCTCCTCCTGCCCACATTTTACTCCCTCCTTCTCTCTTTTCGTTAGTGTTGACTTTGTAAATGTACCAATGTCGGACCCGAAACGTCGTCGTAAGCTCCTCTCTTCTGTGTACGGGTTATTTGTGTATGTATACGTCCGTGCCGAATATGGTAAAACTCTTTTAAAATAAGTCTTTCTAAAATTTTCTCATATTCGTTGAATGATATAAGATTTATTTTTCATTTGTGTTACTGTAAAAATTAATAATTTGTACCCAAAAGAATCTTGGAAACTTACCTACAACCTTATTATAAAAACAAGGCACTATTTAATTTTAGCCTAATCCAACTAAATATATTTTAGCATTTGTTTACAATATTTAATAACAAACAAAACACAAAGAAATATATTTTTGTCGTGAGGTTCAGAATGTATTTTTGCGAATTTTCCATACCCTAAATTTTCGCCCCTGCCTTATTACAGCAAGTAGAGCATTGCTATATAGCATGTTTTACCTATTCTTACGACATTTTTATATATTTCTAATATATATATATATTATATATATATATTTATATAATATATATATTTATATATATATATATATTTTATATATTTTTATATATTTATATATCATATATATAATATATATATATTTATTAATATATATATTTTATATATATTATTTATATATTATATTTAGATATATATAAATATATTATATATAATATATATATATATATTTATATACTATATTATATATATATATCTTTTTATATATATATATATATATATATATATATATGTCTGCCGAATATGTAAACTGGTCAATTTAGCATGAACTCATTAAAACTAAGTCCTTTCTAAAATTTTCTCTTATATTGTTTAAAGATATATATTTTTTTTCTTTAAGGTTAATGTAAAAATTTATAATTTTGCACCAAAAGAATCGTAGAAGAAACCTTACCTAACTTATTATAACAAGATCAATTATTTAAACTACACCAACTAAATATATTTTAGGATTTGTTTACAATAATTTGTTACTAAACAAACACCGTGAAATATTTTTTTTGTCGTTAGGTTCAGAATGGATTTTGGCAAAAATTATTGCATACACAAATTTTCACTGGTCCTATATGGGCAAGATGTGCGTTGCTATTAAGCAAGATCCCAAGTTCTGCCTTTTCGGCGCGACATATATATAATATATATATATATATATATAATATATATAAATATATATATTATATATATATATATATATATATATATGCAAGGAATTCGCGGAGCAGGCGAAAATATACTCATACATGTATATCTGCTTAAGGAGACTCGAACCTACGAACCTTAGGACAAGGTACGCAGTGCGTTACCAATATACCCACACTGGACAATACCTTGGCGATGTAGCTTCGCTACACCTTTGATCCACAGCAGCCAGTGTTCAGACTTACAGCTTTTCATTCTCATCCCCTGGCATGCATCAGCCTTACTCTGAGAGTCTTGTCTTGGCTAATAATTTTTACCCACCTTATTATTTTTTTTGTCTAACATTTATACACCTTAATCATATCTCCAATTAACTAGGAACAGATTCAGGGGTCGTTTCAATATTCCTAGTAGGAAGGACCCAGCCAGTCACTGAAGATATAATATGATCAACCTCGTCATTCTTCTCAGCATGTTCTTCCAAACCATGTAATCCAGTCTGTAATATGAACAGAATTATCTAAATGAAGATGTGACAGAGTTCAAAGTGTAACATGAGGACTCCTCTTCTTATGATCCTTCATGTGGTGACAAGAACTCTGTTGGCTTTATCTCGAGGAACATTTTATGCAGGACTTATGCTTTGTGAAAAATATTTTAATTGATGATAATAATAATAATAATAGTTGCCTTAAATTATTATAAATAGTTAGAGGACACCGATGCAAACCAATATTCCTGAGGGGAGAATGAGGGAGCGGGGAGATGAGAGGAGAAGCGTTTCTACTGCTCTCATCTCTCATCTTCTCTCTCTCTCTCTTCTCTCTCTCTCTCTCTCTCTCTCTTCTCTCTCTCTCGCTCTCTCTCGCCTCTCTCCCTCTCTCTGTCTTCTCTCCTCTCTCTCATCTCTCTTCTCTCTCTCTCTTCTCTCTCTCTCTCTCTCTCTCTCTCTCTCCCCTTCTGCTTATCTCTCTCCTTTTCTGGACCAAGATGGCACTGCCTCCCTCTCAGTGTATTTTTTTAATACTTTTTTTTCCTCTCCGGCTGTACCTTCCCCTCTCAGTGCACATTCCCCTCTCAGTGTACCTTCCCTCTCAGTGCACATTCCCCTCCTCAGTGTACCTTCCCCTCTCAGTGCACATTCCCTCTCAGTGTACCTTCCCCTCTCAGCTGCACATTCCTCTCAGTGCACCTTCCTCTTATTGCACCTTCCCCTCTGAGTGCACCTTTCCCTCTCAGTGTACTTCCCCTGTTCAGATGTACCTTTCCTTCTCCAGTGTACCTTCCCCTCTCAGTGCACATTCCCCTCAATGCACCTTCCCCTCTCAGTGCACTTTCCCTCTCAGTGCACCTTCACCCTTTCAGTGTACCTTCCCCTCTCGGTGCACCTTATCCTCTCAGTGCACTTCCTCTCTCAGTGTACCTTCCTCTCTCAGTGTACCTTCCCCTTTCAGTGCACCTTCCTCTCTCAGTGTACCTGCCCCTTTCAGTGCACTTCCCTCTCTAGTGACCTTCCCCTTTCAGTGCAATTCCCCTCTCAGTGACACCTTCCTATTATTGCACTTCCCTTGAGTGGCACTTCCCCTCTCAGTTGTACCTACCCCTGTCAGTGTACCTTCCCTTCTCAGTGTATCCTTCCCATCTCAGTGCACCTTTCCCCTCTCAGTGCACCTTTCCTCTCAGCTGCACCTTCCCCTTTCAGTTGTACCTTCCCCTCTCGGGGCACTTCCCTTTCTCAAAGCTCCTTCCCCATCTCAGTTGCACCTTCCCTCTCGTGCATAGCGTCCCCTATAAGTGTTGTACCCTTTCCACTCTCGGGTGCACTCCTTCCCTCTCAGAGCACCTTTCCCTCTCAGTGTACCTTCCCCTCGCGGTGCACCTTACTCTCGGTGCACCTTCCCCTTCGGTGCACCTTCCCCTCTCGGTGCACCTTCCCTCTCGGTGAACCTTCCCTCTCAGTGCACCTTCCCTCTCATTGTATCTTTCCTCTCTCGGTGCACCCTTTTCCCTCTCAGTGCACCTTTCCCTCTCGGTGCACATTCCCCTCTCGGTGCACCTTCCCCCTCTCGGTGCACCTTCCTCTCTCAGTGTACCTTCCCTGTCAGTTTGCAACTTCCCTCTCAGTGTTACCTTCCCCTCAGTGGACCTTACCCTTCAGTGGTCCCTCTTCCCCTTCAGTGCAACCTTCCCCTCTTATTGCACCTTCCCCTCTGAGATGTACTTCCCCTCTCAGTGTACCTACCCTGGTCAGTGTACCTTCCTTCAGTGTACTTCCCCTCTCAGTGCACCTTCCCCTCTCAGTGCACCTTTTCCATTCTGTGCACCTTCCCTTTCAGTGTACCTTCCCCTCTCGGTGCACCTCCCTTCCTCAATGCACCATTCCCCCATTCAGTGCCCTTCCCCTCTCAGTGCATCTTCCCCTCTAAGTGTACCTTTCCGCTCTCGGTGCACCTTCCCTCTCAGTGCACCTTTCCCTCTCACGTCCTGTACCTTTCCCCTCCTGTGCACCTTCCCCTCTCTCGGTGCACCTTCCCCACTCGGTTGCACCTTCCCCGCTCGGTTGCCACCTTCACCCTCTCAGTGCACCTTTCCTTCATTGTATCTTCCTCTCTCGTGCACACCTTTCCCTCATCAGTGCACCATCCTCTCGGTGCACCTTCCCTCTCGGTGCACCTTCCCCTCATCGGTGCACCTTCCTCTCTCAGTGTACCTTCACCTGTCAGTGCACCTTCCCCTCTCAGTGTATACTTCCCCCTCTCAGTGCACCTTCCACCTGCTCTGTGCTCCTTCCCCTCTCGTGTACCATTCGCTCTCGGTGCACATTCATCTCTCATTACACCATTCCCATCTCAGTGCACCTTCCCCCTCTCTGTGCACCTATCTCCATCTCCAATGCACCTTCCCCTCTCTGCACACCTCCCCCTCTCGTTCCTCCTTTCCCCTCTCAGATCACACCTCCCCTTCTCAGACACCTTTCCCCTTCAGCACACTCCCCCTTCTCAGTAACAACTTCCCTCTCAGCACACCTCCCCCCTTCTCAGTACACCTCTCCCCTCTCAGCACAACCTTCCCCCTCTCAAGCACACCTCCCCCCTCCAGTACACCTTCCCATCTCCCCAGCCCAACCTTCCCACTCTCATACACCTTCCCCTCTCAGATACACCTTCCATTCTCAGTACTCCTCCACTCTTCAGCACACCTTCACTCTCATTACACCTTTCCCTCTCAGTCACTTTCCCTCTCATGTACACCTTCACTTCTCAGTTACCCTTTCCCTCTCGGTACAACCTTCCCCCTCTCTGTACACTTCCCCCTATCAGTTCATCCTTCCCTTCAGTACACCTTCCCTTTCAGTACTCCTCCCTCTCAGTACACCTTCTCCCTCTCAGTACCCTTCCCCTCTCAGTACACCTTCCCCCTCACTGCTACACCTTCCCCTTCTCAGTAACCTTCCCCCTCTCAGTACACCTTCCCCCTCTCAGTACACCTTCCCATTCAGTTACACCTTCCCCTCTCAGTACCACCTTCAACGCTCAGAAAACGCTTCCACCTTCTGTACACCTTCCACCCTCTCTAGTACTCTTCTACCTCTCAGTGTACCTTCCTTGCTCCACTGCTCTTTATCACTGTCATTCCCTCTGTCACTGTCCTTACCTCATAATATGTACAATTCCCTCTTTACACTGACTTTCCTCATACTTTGAACTTCCCGCTTATCCATGAACAGGAACGCTGTATAGGTCAGGCCAGGAGTCATGTTCCGGCTAGCTGACATAGAGGTACAGGTCTTTCTGGTGTTAATGTGCACGTCATCAGACCTCTGCGCCGACAAAGACTTCTGTGACTACTGGGTGGGGGAAAAGGCCAGTTAGAGGATATCAAAGATAAATTAGGGTAGAGGGGGTCAGAGATAGGGAAGAGAGATGATAGCACGTAGGCGTACACGGGGCAAACGGGGGGGGGGGAGGAAGATGGGCAGCAAGAAAATAGGGGTGAAATGGGGGGAGGGCCTGACACTGATGATTGTGAATACGATCGTAGACGCTGGCAGGGGGAAGATCAGACAGCGGAAGCCGAGCACTGATTAGAGGCGAACAGAGGGCGAAGTAATGGAAGGAAGGGAATGATAAGCAGTAGGAAAAGAGGCATACGGGGTCAAGACAATAATAAACCACAGAACAGGTATGAAATACAAGGTAAACGAAAAGGTTCGGTTCGGGATAGAGCTTACATAGGAAGGAGTGGAGGGATAGATGGGAGTAGGGTGAGGGGGGAACAATATTAAGGGGAGAATAAAGAAAGACTTAGGAAAACATAATAGGGGGGTAGTCGTGACGGGGGAAATAGATGAAAGTAAACAAGGTTGACAGAGAAGGACGGGCGGGAGTACAAGAGAACTGGAGGAACAATATTATAGAGAAAGATAGTAAAGGGGAGGATTATAATATCGAAATAGAGGAAGGAGGAGGAAAATCGGCACCTCTATAGTGAGCGGCAACAAACTCACCCGATGGAACAAAGCAGGGGGAGGCAAGCGAGTGGTAAGTGAGAGGGAAAGGCTTGGCAATTTAACTGCATTGAGAGAGAAGGGGATGGGCAATAGAATGCAATAATAAAACAGTGCGGAGAAGTGGGGGGATACTTGAACGAAAGAGGATGCGGAAATATACAAAGAAGTCGGAGAGAGAATAAAGAGAGGTGGGGAACAAGCGGCGCGGGAATAAAGATAGAGAGACTATTGTAATGAAAAGGGTGTAGTGCGGGGTCGGGGGAGGAAGGATTCAGAATCCAGAAGCGAGTAGGCTATAGTAAGAGCCATCAAGCCCGTAGAGGACCAGAAAGCCCCGGTGTAAAGCGAGAGAAAATAAGATAATAGCATAAGGGAAAAAGAGGAATAGAAATTTGAAAGAAGGGGTATTGAGGACGCGAACACCTAGCGGCGAAAAGGAGGAAGAAAGAAAGGAGGGAAATGGAGTCAGCCCAGGCGTAGTGGGGACTAAAGCGAAGCGTAGAACAAGGTCCGAAGTGGGGATGAGAGTATGAGGACAAGGGAGGAAAACAACTGAGAAAAGGGAAACATAGCGGTGGATCGCATAAAGGAATAACGGGAAGGGTGGGAGGCTAAAGAAAGAGTCGACACAAAGAACATCTGAATGGAAAAACAAACCTAACACTAACGGTACCCTGACGAAACAACGATACGAAAAGATGTAAAGAGAGTAGAAAGAAAGTAGGCGTGTAGATCAGAACAGGGACGGGAAGTGAGAAGGACATGAAGGGGGTATAGATGGGGATGACACATCGTAAATAAGAAAAGAGTAGGGAACGCAAATAACCAAAACAACCTACCCGTAGGGGCAGAGAGGAGGCTGGAAAAAGACACGGCAAAGAGGGCCGAAGGCGGGCCGCGGGAAGCAAAAAAGGGAGGAGTAAGGCACCAGAACCGAGCGAAAGAGACTGCGCCCAGCAGAACTGGACAACCGGCGAGTTCCCTTTTGTCATGGCACTGGCCTACTAATCCCCACAACCCACACAACCCAACGACCGTTCCGACACAAGAACCACCCCAGCAAACACCAAACCCCTCCCCCCCTAAAAATCAGAACCAACCGAGTGGGACACCCCCAATCCAATCCATGCGCACTTTCAACAATACCTCCGCCCATGCAACATATTAGTCTTAGATCCCCCTCCCCTCCCTACTCCCCCTCTCTCTTCTTCCCTTTCCTTTCTTATGCCTTAAGAGAAAGAAGGACAGGAGCTAAATACCTGTGAGAGAAAGACGCTCCCTCTACAGTTAGACGTACGAAGAGACTCACTGAGCTCCTCCAGGCTCCCCTTTCGTCACTGCTCCACCCCCCCTATTGCATAGTACCATATCTTATACCGAAAGGTAGCGCACCTCTGTATGTATCCCCCCGCCTTTAAGTGGTATTACTATCCAACTTATAATTTTAAATGACTCTTACAGGAAACCAGGAGAGACAGGAGCATAAGCATCTCGTGAAATTGAAAGAGAATATTCAAAATATAACTCTGTTCTCTCATACTCGCATAAAAAAATCAAGTCACAATACCACAACAACCTTAACCTCTTCCCTAACTCCATTACATTAATTAGAGAATATTCTCTCCCCTTCTCCCCCCACCCACCCCCCCCCCCGCCAAGTGCCCGCCCCACTCCTCTCTCCCCCACCCCCCCCCCCCCCCCCCACCCCCCCCCCACCCACTCCTGACACCCCCCCCCCCCACCCCTCCCCCCCCCGCCCCCCCCCCCACCCGTATAAATGACGTATGTAGGATGAGACCTGTCCTATACACAGGTTCTGACTAGACATTTATGTCTGAGTCGAGTGTAGAAGTCAAGATCGTGAAGAGTTCGCAGTCTGACGCGATACCAGATCACGTGTGAGAGGTGTCTATGTCATCTCTGAATTGCAGCTATCGAGGAACTTCTCGACTGACGTGACCGTCATCGCCATGTAGTTCCTTCGCGCTACCGAGCCAATGTAGCTCTCACTAACTAGATCGATCCATAGATATAGACTTGCGCTCGTAATCTAGAGATTGCATCCTGAGCATCTAATCTATTGACACACCTGATACTCACGCACGCTCCGACTCTTCGAAAACAAAGGCCTCGCAGAGTCGTAGCGATACATGCTTCCGCGATGTTCATATTTTGCTAGCACGTCGCGACGCGCAGACCACTCTCGTGGATGAACCTAATTTGTACGCAATTCAGATAAAGCTGCAAGGAGACCCCTTTGCTCAGGGCGTGGGAGAGCAGGGTGTCGTGTCTCTCTCTACTAGGCTCGTGTCAGTTAAGACTATACAGAGAGAGATGCGGTCGCCAGATCGGTACATAGAAGAGTGTGTGAGATCTAGTCTGCAAGTCCTCTTCAGAATCATACGAACTCTGGACTAAGAGACTATAGCCACCACCGCCAGCTCGGCACTCCGAGACATGGTATGCTATAGAATATTGTGTCGTGAAGTAAGATGAGGTCGGATAGCTACAGCTGAGATCTCTGCATGGACCTCACTCACGCGAGTCAGATTCCAATAGTATTGACACTCGTCATGATGTCTAAGAGCCAGGATATTGCAGAAATCAGAGCCTGGATGTCTACGCGCTCGCTATCTGCTTTCGCACTACATCTCAGTGTTCTCATCGTAGGTGAATTATGCGCAGCCTTGAGAAATGGCGCGACTCGGATTAGTATAAGTCTAGAACAGCGATAATGCGAAATGTATAATACTACACTTTAGACGAAGTGTGCGCACCTTGAAAGCTAGAGTCACTGTGACTCGAAAAGTCGAATGTATAAATGGGAAATTGACGTACAAATGATGTTGCACATATAATACGCAGTACTAATTGAGCAATATGCGATACAGTGGGTATATAGTGTCGCAGCTAGAGAAATGCGCATGCAGTTCAGCTCAAGGCTAGACTATTAATCTGAAGATGCGCGATACTAGCGCGAGAAGAGTCGAGGTGATGTCTTGTCAGCATGCCTCTATAACTATCGGAGTGCTTAGATCACATAGTGTAGTAGATGCGTCGCTAAGCTAGTGAAGTTATTACCATCGGAACGGGTCGACACGCATGTCGTGAAGACGCCCCCCTATGCTCTCACAATAGTCATTGGCTTGACGCAGACAGAAATCTGACTCGCCACGACACTATGCCTACTAGTAGCTATAGATACACCATCTAAGTACCGTTAGTCTCATTCTCCTGTGCAGTGTGATATATCACCGTTCAGATGAGCTATTGCTCGATACTGTTCGGACCTTCTCGTGGCTATACGTGTCTTTTCAGTTCTGTAGAGGAGAACTCGACACAGTTAGATCATCCAACCACGCTGTCCTTCCAAGGGGGGCTCCTGGCTGGTGAACGAGCTCCTGAGACCGTCAATATAGCACGGACCCATATAGTCATCTCATCCGCGCCCTAGATCCTCCTCCTGTCCTCAGTCTGCCCCTTCGATCCTCTCTTAACACTCGCCTTCCTCTCACCATCTACCAAAATCCAACCCATCAAAAAATACCAAATTTCCTCTCAAACACCCCCCTTTCTACTAACCACTTCACTCCTTGTGTACCCCCTTCCCTCCCCTGTTACTGTCCTCCCTGCTCTGTCACACACCTGATCTCCTCCCCACAACTGTGGAAGTTTCATCTCTCCATGTCTTCTCCAATCACCACTCAACAGCCACTCGAATATCCTTACCGAATCTTAAGCGACCTCTATCACCTTAGCCCTTATCTATCTTCGCCGTCACCTGTTAGGGCCGACTGAGTTCTCCATGCTTGTCCGCCCTGCTCAAAGATTGTCAACCTTGCGTAGGCATAAAGAGACTCAACTCCATGTCCCAGCCAAGCTCCCCCCACCCATCCCCCCCTCCCCATATTCCACCCCCGAAGAGAGAAATTCAATTCCTTGTGCACTCGCTAGGGCGACGTCTATGAGATTGAGTCCGTTTGTGATCCCGTCTCAGGATTGCCATCTCACGGCAAGCTGCATAATCTGAGACTCCTGTTCCCTTGTACTGTTTCACGGTGTAAGATGCATGTCACTAATGTCTAGCACCCAGCGACATGTCTAGTGTGAGAGCAGATGGTCGGCATGAGCTGCTCTTCGTAGCCCGAAGCACCTTTCGAAGACCTTGGTGGATTTTGGTGAGTGTCCGCTCACGTGCTCCGTGCACAGGCTTGATTGGATGCGCTGCGCCATTTATCTATTAGGCACGTCAGACCACCACATATCTTACTTTTGTCCACCTCGTAGTTGTATGTACTACTCTCTCTCGTTGCCATCAACAACGACACTCGAGAAGTGGATCCGCTCTCATCCCCCCCTGAATAGTGCTGGCTCCTGTGTACAAGGAGCCCACTCTCAAATGAAAATACCAGCCGGCCCTTCCATCGGCCGGAAATCGAGCCTAGGGATCGCATCCATCGCGCACTCCGCACGTGTCTGACACACAGACCTCGCCCTCTCCGCCGCCGTGCGTTACGGACTACAGTTATAGTCGCTCCGACACGAACGGAAATGCACGCAGAGAGACCCTAAGGGAGACCAGCGACTGTCCATCTTATACAATACCTATCGCCCCAACCCCTACACAGTCTCATCACATCCCACAGGTACGTCCCACACTTAATATCTGCTGATTCCGAGCGTTTGTTCTTGCCGTTCCTTGTTTCCTCTTCATCTTCTCCCTCGCGCTCACGTCCTGCTCTCCTTGCTTTTTCCTGCTTCTATATCAACCTAAAAAGAAAACGCTCCCTGTGCCATCACAACTACCCCTCATACGTAGGAAGAGCCTAGAGTCCCTCTCAAAGCGCACACAGTGCGTTTACCCAACTACACGCCGTGCCCCACACTACACCCTTATACCGTGATTACCGCACCACCAAGCCGTGTCTGAGCTCACCCGCACATCACGTCATCCTTCAGCGCCTCCACACACTACCCTCGCAGCTCCCTCCCACTCCACCTAATCGGCCACTGCATCGCTTCACCAGAACGGACACGGTGTCCTGATTTCCAAGTCACACTCACTGACCTTCAGCGCCCAACTCACGGCCATAGAAGCGCCCGACGACCGCCTCCACCTGTGGATCTCCTAGACCTCACCGCTGCAGACCTAGACGTATCTGCACGCTCACCCGTCAGACGCTAGTATGCCCCCCTCCGCGATCCCGCCTCGGGCACTGCTGCCTAGGCCTCCCGACTCGTCACCCGACACCTTACTGACGCCCAACCCACCAACTCCTCCACCACATCACTACACCCCACTCCCCCGCCGGCTCAGCCGCCTACGCCCTACGTCTCAATAATCCAGCCACGCTACCCGGTTCCACGATCGCGAACACCATAACCACGTCGCGGCACTCTCACACGACCTCGATGAAAGGTATCCACGAACACAACTGTACTGGCAGCGATGACGATGTTTCCCTCACAACACCTCTTGTGCCAGTACTTACCCTCCGTTCATACTTCGATCAAGTACTCCCACCCGCTGAGTGCCCTACACAGCCCGTGACCACTTCTACATCTACCCTTTGTTATCCACGACCAGTGTCAGTTTCTATGCCCACAGCGTAAATCACGACTGGAATCTAATTCTCTCTCTTTAATACACCGTCCACCACACACAGTTATCCCTCAACATCTCACAGACGCCTATCTCTCCTTCCGGATCACCCTCTGACTTCAGCACCGTCCACATTGGCATCTCGGCCCTTCGCACCTCCTCCACACTCTCGCCCACCACACTTCGCCGTTGGTGCTCCAACCAGCTCTACTCGCGTCTCTTTCATGATATTCCCTCTCCTAAGAGTATGCCCCCCCCGGCCCCTCACGCCGTCATCTTCTACCGCTTTATTCCAGAATCCTACCCCACGGTAGCCTGAAAGACACTCCTATAGCCCTCTTCTACACCTCCTCACCCTCTAGCATTACTGCGGCTCCCTGTCCATACCCCTTGAATAAAACATTCATCTCCCTCATCATCGTCCGCTGCTCCCAGTGCGTACCGTTATTCTTGAGCCCATTCCTCCCATAGTTCAACTACATCTATCTCTTCCCCTAATCACCTCTCATGATCCGCGCCACACGTCATCACTCTCCCCGCCCACCAAGCCGCGCCTCGCTACACAGCTTCCAAGATCCTCTGCAGGGGGTTTCATGGTAGGTTAATTTTCTCAACAGTGTTGGACAGTTGTCATGTGTAGGTTAATTATCTACATAGTGCCTAGACCAGGTTCTCATGTGTAGGTTAATTATCTACAACAGTGCCTGGACCCGGTTCTCATGTGTAGGTTAATTATCTACAAAAAGTGTCTGGACCAGGTTGTCAGGTGTAGGTTAATTATCTACAATATTTCTAGACCAGGTTCTCATGTGTAGGTTTAATTATCTACAACAGTGCCCGACCAGGTTCTCATGTGTAGGTTAATTTATCTACAACAGTGCCTAGACCAGGTTCTCATGTGTAGGTTAATTACTTAACAGTGCCTGGGCAAGGTTCTCATGTGTAGGTTAATTTTCTACAATGTGCCTGACCCGGTTCTCATGTGTAGGTTAATTATCTACAACAGTGCCTGGACCCGGTTCTCATTTTGTAGGTTAATTATCTACAACAGTGCCTAGACCAGGTTCTCATGTGTAGGTTAATTATCTACAACAGGGCTGGACCAGGTTCTCATGTGTAGGTTAATTATCTACACAGTGCCTGGACCAGGTTCTCATGTTTTAGGTTAATTATCTTTCAACAGTTTCCTAGACCAGGTTCTCATGTGTAGGTTTTAAATTTTCTACAACAGTGCCTAGACCAGGTTCTATGTGTAGGTTAATTATCTAAACAGTGCCTAGACAAGGTTCTCATGTGTAGGTTAATTATCTACAATAGTGCCTAGGGCCAGGTTCTCATGTGTAGGTTTAAATTTTCTAACAACAGTGCCTGCACCCGGTTCTCATGTGTAGGTTAATTATCTACAACAGTGCCTAGACCAGGTTCTCATGTGTAGGTTAATTATCTACAACAGTGCCTGGACCAGGTTCTCATGTGTAGGTTAATTATCTACAACAGTGCCTGGACCAAAGGGTTTCATGTGTGGTTAATTATCTACAACAGTGCCTAGACAAGGTTCTCATGTGTAAGGTTAATTATCTACAATAGTGCCTAGACCAGGGTTTTCATGTGTAGGTTAATTATCTACAACAGTGCCCAGACCAGGTTCTATGTGTAGGTTAATTTTCAACAGTGCCTGGACAAGGTTCTCATGTGTAGGTTAATTATCTACAACAGTGCCTGGACAGGTTCTCATGTGTAGGTTAATTATCTACAACAAATGCCTGGACAAGGTTTCATGTGTAAGTTAATTATCTACAACAGTGCCTAGACAAGGTTTCATGTGTAGGTAAAATATCTACAAAGTGCCTAACCAGGTTCTATGGTAGGTTAATTATTACAACAGTGCCTAGACCAGGTTCTCATGTGTAGGGTTAATTATCTACAACAGTGCCTAGACCAGGTTCTCATGTGTAGGTTTAAATTTTCTACAACAGTGCCTGGACCAGGTTCTTATGTGTAGGTTAATTATCTACAAACAGTGCCTGACCAGGTTCTCATGTGTAGGTTAATTATCTACAACAGTGCCTGGACCAGGTTCTCATGTGTAGGTTAATTATCTACAACAGGCCTGACCAGGTTCTCATGTGTAGGTTAATTATCTACAACAGTGCCTGGACCAGGTTTTTCATGTGTAGGTTAATTATCCAACAGTGCCTGGACCAGGTTCTCATGTGTAGGTTAATTATCTACAACGTGCCAGGACCAGGTTCTCATGTGTAGGTTAATATCTAACAGTCGGCCAGGGTTTCTGTTATTAATTTTCAAACAGTTCTACCATTTTCCTGGTAGGGTTTAATTTTTCA
>NW_026507614.1:0-19437 GCF_026875155.1 Cherax quadricarinatus
GGGTGGGGCCCCGGGAGTGGGGGCCCGGGACGTGCGCGCATTTTCGATGCGGCTGGGGGGTTTCGTGGTCCGTGCCGACGATGTGTCGCGGGCGCCTCTCGCGGACCGCGCGGGGGGACGTGGAAGAGACGGCATCGCGTTCGCGAACGTGACGCGACCCCCGCCACCGGGGCATCGATCGCGTCGTAGCGCGCGTTGCCGCGAGCAACAGCTAAACTACACACCACCGCTTCCGGCGTGCACGCCTACATCCTCGAACCGGCTGCTGTGGCCCTTTCCCGAGTTCGGGGGCGCAGGGGAAAAACTTTTTCGATGCGGTGACCACCGGGGGGAACGCCAACGACTGCCATGGCCATGGCACGCACGTCGCCCCACGGCGGGGGCACCCTATGGTTTTTTGGGGGGGGGGGAAAAGGCGTCCCCATCCTCCGTGCGGGCTGGGCTCAGGGGTTGGGCAGTTGGTCGGCGTATCGGGGGATGGATTGGGTCGCGGCCAATCGGTCTTGCCCCCCGGGCAACATGACCGGGCGGGGGGCGGAATACCTCGTCGTTGCCGCGGTCGCCAACCGGACTTTTGCCGGCGTGACCGTCGCCTCGCCGCAGGCAACAGTCGGGGGATGCCTGCAACTTCCCCCGGGCCCCGCGCGCCCCCCTGGCGACACCGCGGTTCGCCCACGATCACCGACGCCGCGTCCTGTTCCCCCAACTGGGCACCGCGTCGATTTTTCCCCGGGGGGGTTCGTCGATCACCTGGGCCGGGCACCCCCAAGACCGCGACCAAACACGTCACGGCCCCTGATGGCCTCCCGCACGGGCCGGCGCAGCCGCGCTGTATCTGGCGGCGAATCCGCCGCGACGCCGGGCGAAAACGCCACGGCCTTGATCAATGGCCCACGCGAACGTATCACCGCCTTTCCCGGGCACCGGCTCGCCGAATCGCTGGTCTACAAACCCACCCAGCGGGGGGGGTGGGGGCAAAACTCCGCCGGTCGCCGATTTCACGTAGCGATCAATCGGGCACGTAAATTTCCACCGACACCTCAAACCGACAGCGACGGCAGCATCGTCTCGCGCATTTGGGAATTTGGGCGACGGCCCAATCGGGGCACCAATCCGACCACCGTTACCGGCGCGGCCCCCAAAAACCGTCACCCAAACCGTCGTCGACGACGACGGCGCCGCCCAGCGCACCCAGACCTCGTCATTCCTTGCGGCTCGATAGCGGAGCGGGGTCCCCGGGCTCCGCGCGGCCGAGGCCCGGCGGGGCCGCCCCCCAAGGCCTCCCCGGGGGTCCCGGCCCCGTCGCACCGCGACGCCCGGCCGCCTCGCCGGACGCGGCCGTCGTGGGGAGAGTTCGCGATTGGTCTGCCTTTTCCCCCGGTGTTTCCGGGGGGGAACGGTCCGTCGCTTCCGTTCAGGTTCAGCTTTTGGGTGTAATCTCCGAGCCGTCTTGTTCCCAACCCCGCTTCGTGCGTTGCCCTGTCACCGTTTTCCCCCCATGATCGAAGCCACCCCAAAAACGCACCGCCGCCCGGTGTGGGCCTACACGGCAAAAAGTTCGATGACCGCGCCCTGCCCGGTCGATACCGGCACGTGTTCCGTCGCGTCGATCTCGATCCGGTGGTCGAAATCCCGGCGCATGCCCATCGGTGACCGAGACCCTGCCCGCACCCCTCACCCCCGACGGGGGCAAAGCGATACGGTGAGATCTGAGTCCCGCTCGCCTTTGGGGGGGGAAACTTTTTTTTTTGTGGAGCGTCCCGCCGAAGTGCCGATCATGGGCGGGTTCCTCCCCCCCTTCGTTTTCCTGTTTCAGTCCGCCCGGGGTGGCCGAGCGAAAAAGCGCCCAAACGTTTCATCCGCTCGCAACCGGGGGAAGTGCGCACGGCGACAAATTTGCCCGCTTTTGAGCTTTCGAGGTTTCCGCCTCGGTTTTACCTCGAATTCAATCATCCGGGGTTTTCCCGCCGCGCGCGCGCGCGGTCGTCGAGTTTCCACCGAAACTACATCCGCAAATCGCCGCGCGCGCCCTTCGGTTTCTGCGCGCCCGGGAATTCATGCGCGAGCGCAATCGGGGCCCTGGGCGGCTCGAGGGAAAACCCCATCGTGCCGACAATTCCGCGTGCTCAACGCGACGGTGGGGCGCTAGCCGACAAATTCGTGCGTCACAAATTCTCGTGCGGTGGGCACTCCCCTCCCCGGGGGCGGCCGACCTGTCCTACGGGTTTTAAACCGGGGCCACGCGTAAACAACACTTTGGGTGCGCGCCTTGATGGCCAGCCGCAACGGGGGGAAAAAGTCCCCTTTCCCGAAGCGCGCCGGCCCCCGATCCCCTTTTGGGGAAACCCGCTTGGCCTGGGCCCTGCATGGGGTACGCGGCTGGGTTTCGATCCTTCGTTTGGGCCGCCCCCCCCGGGCTCCGGCGGGTGTGGGGCTTGCCCTCGTCGACCCGACGACGGCGGGGGATCCGGCGGGGCGGCCCGTCAGCCTCGTGGGGACGAATAAAGGGATGCGTGACGGCAGCCACCGCGATTAAAAAAAAAATTAACAAAAACAACAGCTTTTTAAACCTTTGAGATTCGACCGGGGCTAGCATGCCCTCGCGTTGGGGCCATACCAGGGTATGCCCACAGGTCTGCGCCCGAAACCGGCACCCGATGCCAGGTCGCCCGCGCCCCGGGGACCCTCGGGGGTGCTTCGGGGGTTTTGGGGGAAAGGGCCAAAAAACGCACCGCTCTCGCGGGACCCCCCTGCGCCGCAGCGGAAGGGTATCGCCGGTGCGGGCGTCGATCGTTCCGGGGAAACCCCTCACGTCGCCTGGCTTCGGGCCGGCGCGGGGTCGCTGCGGGCTTCCCACCAATCCGGCGAGTCCAAGCCCAGGGGCGGCTTCTCGCACAGTCGGGTCGGCCATCACCCCATTCGGGCATGCCAGACCGGACCGTCGACGAATACAAAAAAAACCGGCCACGGTGACGTTCGCCAGGCCGCATGCGCCGCGAGCGCTTAGCAGGCAGGGAGCAGTTTCAGATCCACAGCATCCAGCCAAAGCGCCCGGCCAAAGCTTCCCCCCCCTCGCCTCGAACAAGGCGTCGAGAGCCCGCGCGCGCGCGAGGGGGGGGGAGGCGGGGGTTGGATCGCGAACCAGACATCGAGGCCATGACTTACACAGCTTACCAAAAAAGCGCAAGGGGCCCCCTCTCTATGCCCGGGCTTCGCCCCGGGAAATGTTCTCCGCAGGCCTCGCGCAGCGCCGGGGGATGATCCGATGGGGATGACCGCCAGACCGCATGCGCTTCCATCCCGCTTTTTCCGCCGCCCCCGTGTGGTGGGGTGTGTGTTCGGCGCCCGGGGCTAAAGACCTGCTGCGCGGCCGGCTGTCGCTCGCGCACCCCAAGCCAAGCCCGCCGGGAATGGTGGGGACCACCCGCCGCGAAGCGCAGCGCGAAAGTCAACCCCCCTCGCCACGCGCTTGAGCGAAACTGAAAGGCCGACCCCCCCGCTGAACCCCCGGCGAGCGACTCCCCCGGGAAAGGGGCAGCTTGGGCGAGGGCCCGAATTCGAATTCGAAAAGCCGGTGGGCGCCCGGGTGGTCCCCCCCTCGGTGCGCGATATGCCCCGCAGCCGGGGCTGCCCCGCGGAAAGGGGCGCGTTGCAGGCCGATCGGAACCTTTTCCGGCGGCCCCAGTTGTGGGTCCCCGACGCCTTGGGGTCGTCGGGGGAAAACTCGCCCGGGGTCGGGCCACGCCAAATTCGTTACCCTCCCCCGGGCACTCCCATAAACCTCCGGCTTCGGTTTATCGCCCCGTCCCTTCGGGGCGGGGCCCCGGGCAGATCACCGGGGGCCTATCGACTTCGGGGCCCGACCCGGGCGATCCTTGGTTCGGGGGGGGTGGGCAAAGGGGCGGGGCCCCCCTTTACTCCGGGCGGGCGCAAGGGCTCCCGGAAACCCGGGTCGGGCGACCACGGAAACCCGGTCGGGGTCCCCCGCTACGCCCCACAATTGGGCCCACCTGGCCCGGGTCGGCAAACCGGGCCCGCGGGGGCCAGCGTCGGGCCCGGGCCCGGCTCGCCCGGGGCCCCATCGACCGCTCACGTCCACCGGGAAAATTTTTGGGAAAAACCCCGGCGCTCCGGGAAAAAACCCCGCGCAAAATTCCCTCGACCCCGGGCACGCCCCTTTCTGCAAGCCAAAGGGCCGTCGCTCCTAAGGCGCGGCGGCGACGCAAAAGGGCGCTAAACCCGGGGGTGGCTCGTCCCCGGGGGCTTGATACCCCCCCGGCGCTCGCCCCCCAAAGTACAATGCGGGCCTCCCCCAAAAGGGGCGCACAGCCCCCTTTTTTTTATTCTCCTCGTGCGAACGTTTCGGGGCGCCGCGGCCCCCTCTTTTCCCGACCTCATCAAAACGACCCCCCAAATGCTCACCCCTTTGGTTAAACCAGTATTTCGGTAGCCGCAACGACCGTTTGGGGTCAAGCAACCCCGGCGGTGGGGGGTAAAGAAGTTTAACGTTTTGGGACCGCAGATGGAAGCGCTGTCCGACACGCCCCCAAAGGCAAAACCGGGGAATTCAAGCGCCGCATCGCCGAAGGCGTTTCCCGGGACAAGGTTCCCGGGAAAAGCGTTCGCGGTCTCCCGCGAACGCCCAAAGCGGGCTCGGGTTTGCGCCCCACAACGACTTTGCAGCTATCGGGGCATGGTGCTGCATCTGGGAAAGACCCGCCAAAATGCGAAACCCGGAAGCAAGACCGGGCCCGCCCCCTTTCCCCGACCTCCCCAAAAGCCCGGGAAGGCAAGGGTGTGCACTGGCCCAGGGGCAACGACAACCTCCCCGCCGCGACGGGCCGCGTGGAGGGGGAAACCTCTACAACGGTTGGGGTCTGTGGGTTGGGCGGGCCCTATCCCCATGCCCCCACCCCCCGAAAAGGCCCGAGGCCTCCGCCGCCGACATCACCCTACGGCCCCCAAAAAACAAAATTCGGCTTGGGAACTATCGCGCAACAAAAAGGGCGCGTCAAAGGGACTCCCCGCAAACCAGCGGGGCCCCTGCATTACCCCATCGTCGCAAAAGCGACCCCGATCCTGATCGACGAGGCGCGCACCCCCCCGGGACCCATCCCCGGGTCCGGCCGACGAATCCCCAGTTGTCCCGGCCAAGGAAAACCCCGGAAATGGGTGCCCAACCTCAAGCGCCCCGGAGGTCGGGGACGGCGTCGGCGACTTTTGGGTCGACGAAAAGGGGAAAGCAGGGCTTTCTGTGGGAAACCCGGGGTCGGGAACCCCCGGCCGGCGCCCTGCGAAACCCCCGCAACAGCGGCCCCCTGCAGGACGGGGAAACCCCCCCCTGAAAGGGCCCGCGCAAAAACACCCAAAGGGCGTCCACCCACCTCCGCCCCCCTGCCGCGCAAGCGCTTTTCCAGCGCGAGGGATTAAAAGGCGCGAGGGCGAGTGGTGATCGTCGACAAAATTCACCGGCCGCATTTTTTTGGCCGGGGCCCGGGCGGGGGTCCGAGGGTCGCATCAGGGGCGAAGCCGAAGGAAGGCGCCCCCGGTGCAGCGCGAGAACCAACGTTTCCCAGCGTGCCCTTTTCCAAACCCGTTCCGCATGTACAAGAAACTGGGGGCATCCCGGGCCACCGGGGACACCGAAGCCTACGAATTCCCCAGAACATCTACGGCCTGGAAGTGGGGGCCCACCCCCCCCACCCATCTCCGATGATCCCAAGGACAACCCGGATGGGGTTTTTTTCCTCAACCCGCAAGGGCCCAAATACCGTGCGGGGGCTGAACGAAACCCCGCGAGTGAAAAACCCCAAAGGGGCCCACCGGTGCGGGTCGGAAACCAAACTTGGGATCGAAGTCCCGAGATGCTCCCCGCACACTCAAAGCCGCCGGCGTGGGCACAGGGCTAAACCCGCCAAGCAGCACGACGCGAGGCGCACATCGTCCCCCCGGGCCCCGGCCCCCCGGCGGGGTGACCATGGGCCACCAACAGGCCCCCGCGGAAAACCGGGACATCGGGCCGCGGTTCGTTTCGAAACCCAACTGCAAACGTTTCAAGGGGGAGAGGGGAAGCGCTGAGGGGACGGTCGAACCCAGCGCATAAAGGCCAAAGGCTGCAGCGTCACAAACGCGGTAAAGGGCCCCCGGCGGCCCCTGCACATCGCCCGGCCACCGGGGCGTCACGAATGGGCGCCGCATCGCAACCAGCTCCCGCGGAGGCCTTTTCCCGGGCCGTCGGGGCCCAACCCGGGTTTTTCCTCCCCTTTTTCAAACCTGGCCCCGCTCGAAACAATCTGATGCGCATCTTCGCCGCCGTTTGGTGCAGAAGATGAGGGGCCGGAGGGGCCTAAAGGGAAGACGACATCACCCGAGACCCCCGCGGGTGACCAACCCAATCCCGGGGCCCGGGGCAGCGCAAGGTCGAAGCCCCAACTTCGAACCGAAAAGAACCTGCGGGCCCCTACGACAAACGCCCAACAACGACCAGCGAAAAGGGTTAATCTACCCCCAGGGGCAAACGGCTGTTTGGTTTGCCACAGCGAAAGGGACAAAAACGACGGAAATCCCCGCGACGTCGTCCCGACGTGCCGCGTTTTCGTGCCGCCCGATCAAACGACGAGCAGGGGGACCTCGGGCCGCAGGCCGAACTCGAGGCGGAATTTGGGGTCGCTTTCCGGGTCGAAAACGTCAAGGCGCGCGCGAAATCAACCCGGGGGCATCGACGTTCGTGCAACGCCGTGGCCAAGATTTTGGGCGAAAAGGGAAAGCGCTGCGGGGGCGAGAACATGCGCGAGTTGGAGCGCACCTATGCTCACCGACCCGACCAGAACGGGAAGGGAAACCCACCTCGGCCCATGGACTACTGCGCCAGGGCATCCATCTCCCGGGGGTACCGCAGAACAAGCCGAAGCAGGAATACAAAAAAACCCCTTCGTTTTTTTTTTCGGGCGAAATGCGGGAAAAAGGGTCAAGCCGGGGGGTTCGGACTCTGATCGCGGGGGGTGAAATCCCCACGCAGAAAGATCCCCTCAGGCCGAAGCCCCGACGCGCGCGCGCCGAGCGATCATGCGCCAAAACAGTTCCAGAAACGCCGATGCCGCGGTTCCCGGCGCCGACGGGAAGCCCCCCCCCGCCCCCCGGATTACCCAATGGGACGGGGGCCCGTGCCAAGGTGGGGCCCGAAACGATCCGGGGTCCGTCGGGGGGGGAAAGTACAAGAAAGGGCCCAGGGGCATTGGCGTAAGGGCCCTTTCCCCTTTGGGGGTGCGCTTTTCCCCGCCGCAGAGGTTTTCCGCCCCGATGCGCGGGAAAACTTTTTTTTAATGGGCGGAGGGATTGCGTACACGTCGTCCCCGGGGTCATCGAAGACGCGCGCGGAGGGCATCTTGTTTCCCCGCCGCACCGAAGGCCGGGGGGGAAAAATCGGCCCCGGTTTGGGGGAAAATTCCCCGGCGGCAAGGTCAAACCCCGGCAAAGACGCCGGGGGGGGGCGCTCGTCCCAAAATTTTTGGGGCGAGGATTTGGGGGAAATGGGCGCGACGGGGGCGTTTCCCTTGGGATCCGATGCCGAAAGCAGAAATCCCCCAAGGGCGATTGGGGGCTCGAGTGCGCGCATCGCCGTTTGGGGAAGGGCGTCGTAAAAAGGTTTGGGAGGGGCAGGCCCCGGCCTTGGGCGCCCCCGAAACCTCCCCTCCCAAAATTACCGATCCCCCGGCGGGGATCGGGCCGGGGGTGCTGCGTTGCGCGACCCGGCGCTTTATCTGGTCACGCCCAAACCCCGGGCGACACGTTTGCGCAGGGGCTACGGACTCGATCGCGAAACTCGCCCGTGGGCCCCCACGGGTGAAAAATGCGCAGCCCCCCGGATTGCCCGGGAAAATCGCGTTGGAAATCCTTGGTCGAAGCCGCGGGGGCGCGTTGCCCGCGGGGGCCGGTGCCGATTCCTGATCAACGCGAGGGCGGATCCCCCGCGCGCCCCGGTTCGATTGGGCCTTGCTATCTGCGCGCATGGGAAATTTGGGGCGGTTTCTGCCCCGCACCGGTGGCAGAGGACCCCGCCGCTCTTTCCTTTCCCTGTCACGACGCGGAAGAATTGGCGCGTGCGGAACCCCCTTGGGCTCGATGCCGGGGGGCTCGGCCCGGTGGGGGCCGACCGCATCGCATCCGGAAATGCACGGAAATGGGTTTGGGAACTTTCGCGCGTCTGCGCGAACATGCGACCTTGCCGACCCTACCCACCCGGCGGCATGAGACCCGCCCCGGATTGAGCCCCGCACGCGCGCACGGTGCGAAAGGGGTGGCGGCGATTCGGGGGCTTGTGGAAGGGCGCTTGAGCGATTTGGGATGTCGCGCTCGCGTCCCCGGCCGGGCGTAACGGGCTCGGCCCCGTCTTTCCCGCACGCCCCGCGGCCGAGTTTCCCCCCGTTGCATCCCCCCGTCCATGTTGAAAAATCGCGTTTGCCTCGCTCGGGGTGGGAACCGCCCCCCCGCCCCCCGGCCAAGGGCCCTCGCGTGGGGTCGCAAAAGGGGCCCGATTTTTCCGCCGAGGGCCTCTGCGCGCGGGGGCCCCCTCAGGGCCCGTCGACGGCCCCCCCCCGGGGGTCGGCCTGTTCTGGCGGGCCGGCGGACGACCCGGCGGTCGCCAGGAGCGGGCCGCGATTCGCGCACCCGGGAAATTGACGGCGACGGCCCGCACCCCCTTTTCCCCCCCCGGGGCAAGTTCGGTTTTGGACGTTTGGGGCCCTTCCCAGCGGACTTTGGGCTCCCTTCGATCAGGGGGAAAAACGTCGCCGATGCAAAACCGGAGTGTTGCCATCGTGCTAGCGCCGACACCTTTGGCGGGGCGCGGGACCCGGTCGCTGGGGCCTTTGATCTCACTTTTTCGGGGCCCAAACCCCTTTGGGCGAAGATATCGAGCCCCTCCCCAAATTTTTCCCGCAAACGGGGCCCGCGCGTGCGCAGCTCACCACAACCGCGCAATCTGGTGGGCAAGGGTTGCAAAAACCCGGGCAAAGGGCCGGGCTTGAGCGCATAGGGGCCCGCGAGGGGGTCCCCCGGGAAACAAAGCGGAGGGGGATCGGGGCTGGATCTCGCTCATGGGGGCAGGCGGACCATGCGCGAAGCCATCGCGATGGCCCCTTCGCCCGATGCTCATCACCAAACCGGGTTTCCCGGCCCCCGGGGCCCCGGAGTTCCCGGGCGCAATGCGACGACCCCGTTTTGCGCGCGATGGGCCCGGGGAAGGGGGCCCGGTGCCCGCAGGGATGATTTTTTTTGGCCGTTCTGCGCACCGATACCCAACCGAGGGCCGACGATCTAAATCCGCACATCAACATGCCGTGAAGGGGGCCCGGGAAAAAGCCCAAATGTGGGCCCGGGGCCCACCGAGGGCCCGGGCCCGCCGACCCGCGCGAAACGGGGGGGAAATTCCCGGCCCGCGAAAATTTCCGCGCCTGGGGGGCGGATGCTTGGCCCAGGGCGCTTCGCGCCCGGCCCGACCCGCCCGCCCTTTTAACCTTTTTTCCCCCGATCTCAACCGCGCCAAACTTTTCAAAACGCGCCCCGCGCACCTGTTTCCCCGCGCCGGGGGCACCCCGAAACGCGGATCGACAAGATCCTCGGGGAAAATTTTCGCCCGAGTGTTCGCCGACTTTTTTGGGGCTAAAGGTGCGCCGAAAACAAAAAAACCCCCGCGCGATGCGCGGGTTCTGTTCGCTTCGCCTCTCGGCGCGGCCAAACAGAAGGGGGCCTTCTCGGCTTGGGCGTTTTTGTTGTAGCGCCGAACGACTCGCGAATGACCCTTTTAAGCCTCATCGGGGGTTCCCCCCACCTCGAGTTTGCCCCAAATTTGCCTTTTTTCCGGGTTTCCTTGTAGTGCCGAAAAAAATGGCCGATGCGGCCCAAAAACCAATGCTCGCTGACCTGGTCGATGTCGTTGATTGCTTGAGCCGCAAAAGACCTTTTTCCCAAACCGGGGGGGGGGGGGGCCAGCATTTTTTGGGGCGCTCCCGGGCCCTTTCTTTCCCTTCACCCGGGAGCACGCCCACCGGGCCACCCGGATGACCGACCGGGGGAACAGCTTTAAGGCAGGATCACCACACGTGGGCGGGCCCGTCGCCCCCACAGAGTGGGGGGAAGAAAGCCGTATTTGCACGGTAGGGGCATCGGCGGGGGGACGGGTTTCGTTTCGACAAAGATCGCCCCGGGTTGTCCTTGTCGACCTCTATTTTCCCGGGTTCGGCGTTTTTTGGGGATTTGGGATGAGACTTTGACTTCTTCCGGGGGGTTTTTTGGGCCGGGGGGCCCGAGGTCAAAGGCCCATGGGGGGGCCCCTGCGGTGCGAAAGAGCGGGCATTTTACGCCGTTGCTGGGGGCGCCGAAAGCATGGGCCGATCGGGGAGGCGTCGGTTTCGTTTTCCCCCGGCCGGGAGGGCTCATTCAAAGGGCCCGGGGGGCGCCGGGGGGTGTCCTTCGACCGAGCGAAAACGGGATGCGCCCCCCGCCCGTGCCCCGCATCGTTGCGATGACCGTAAACTGCAGGGGCTTTGCTTTTTCCTTTCCCTGTCGCCCTTTTCAGCAACCCCAGCGAGACCGATTTGGGTGGTGCAAAAAACCCCCGGGGCGCCGTTGGAGTGGGGAGTTTTCCGCAAAGGGGGTTGTAACGGGCCCGAAAACCGGGCCCGGGAGGGGGGGGATTGCCGAATCCGGACGGGCCCGGGCTTTGGGCCGTAGGAGCCCAGCGTGTAGGGGTAGATTCCCCCGTGGGGCAGGTGGGGTTTTTTCACCCCTTCTTCGCCCGTGAACCCACCGTCAGCGGCCCGGGGGGTACCAGCCGTTTTTCCGGGGGGGGGCCGAGGGGGGCCCGTAGGGGGTGCTGAGGGGCGAAGCTGAATTCCGGGTCCGCGTGCATCGGGGGGGAGGGAAGAAAGAGATTTTAACGAATCGGGACGGAGGGGGTGCATTCGACCGCCGCGGGTTCGCTTCGGGGAAAGGGCCCAAAAACAGGGGGGCCCCAAACAGGAGCGCTTTCGATTTCATGATGGTGGCCGGGTGCTGGGAAAGCAAAGGGGGGGGCCCCGCCCTCACGAAAACGAATTCGAGGGGTGAGTAAAGGGTTTATGCGGTCGCCCCCCCATCGCGCTCGGGCCCCGGGGCCGATGGGGTGGTGGCGTGGTCCGGAAACCGAAAAAGCGAAGACGGCCCCCCAAAGGGCCTCCCTTTGCAGGGCGGTGTCGTTTAAGGTCGCCCGAGCGGGGGGCGGCCCTGGCCGTGCTTAAATTCCCCGGGGGACTCGGGCGCAAACGGGCGCGCCTAGCCTCCCCACAAAACAAAGACGAAAATTTCCCTTAAACGGGCCCAAATCGGATACTTTTTTCATCGACCTAAAGGGCCCGGGGTGTGATTTATCGCGACCATGCCTTTTCCCCCTCGTTTTGAGCCGCCGAGAAAAAAGTAACGGGCCCCGGGGCTTTCCCGCTGGGAAATAGGCAAGTCGTCGTTGAAGAACGGCGGGTTGTCCAGCGACATCGAAAAGGCGCCCGCACGGGCCCCTTTGCGCAGCGTTTTGGGTGGCGGCGCGAGTCAGTGCCTCGTCGTTTACACGTGGGGGGTTTTGCTTGCACGAACGACACGGAAAACCGATTTCCCCGCAAAGGCCCCTGTCCCTCGATCGGGGCGTTCCCATGCGAGGAAAGATGCTCGCGAGTTCGCGGGGGTCGTTTCGTACACGTCCGGCTTCGAGGGACGATTTTGGGCCGGGTTTTTCCTTGGGGGGGGGGGGAGTCGAAGGGCTCGTTCACGAACGAGTAGTCTTGGGAAAGCGGGGGTTCCGGCCCAGATCAAGCCCCCAAACTGCGGAACGCCGACACGAGGATCTCCCCAAGGGGTCGCGCCCGGGTCGGGGGAAAGGAACAGCGCGCCAAAGCACCCCGCTTGTCAAAAGTTTTTGTCTTCCCGCCCACGGACACTTTGGTTTTTCATCCCGATGCTGACCCAAAGCGATGGGGGAAAATTTTCGCCCGGCCGGACCAATATTTGCCCGACGGGCAAAAGCGCGGTGCCCTGAAGGCCGAAATTTTTTGTCAATGGCGATCGTCGAGAACAGGGCCCGATCCCCCAGCGCTTTGGCCCGGAAGGTTTCCTCTTCCCTGGGAAAAAGAAACGGCCGTTTTTCCCCGCAGGGGGTCGCGATGCTTTCGTGAGGGTTTTTGCGATGGGCCCCGGGCGATCGCGAGGGTACTCATGTTTCCCCAGGGCCGGGGGGGCCGGTATAAAGTGAAATTTTAAAAGCCACAGCCTCGGGGAAAATCGCCCCAAGCGCATCGAGTTCGGCTCCCAGGCGATCGTTTTCCCCCGGGTTGGGGCCCCCGCGCAATATCCCGACGACACTAAGGGGGTAGGGTTTCCCCCCCCCATTCAGCCCGATCTCCTTTGCAAATGCGCGGCGACCGCCAACGTTTTGCGGACCCCGCTCCCCGCGAGTTTCCGGGTTGGGGCATGGGGGAAACTCTTCTTTATGCCGAAAGAGCTTGTCGAAAAGGGGGATCGGGCCCCGGGGCTCGGGAAACCTGTCGGGGCCCTCGATACGTCGGCCCCGCCCGGTGTTTGGCAGCCGGCGAGTACGATACGAAAGGGGTACGGGTAGATCAGAGCGATTCCTTTATCGTTGAGGCCCCCGGCGGGTTCCGCAGTCGTAGGTTCGGGCGGGGGCCCCCGCATCCGGGGGAAAAAAACCCCAATGGTTTTTTGCGGGGTTTGCGGGTTCTTTTCATCCCATTTCGCACATCGCCGCTGTTGCCGATTCGCGCGCTTTTCCCCGCTCGCATGTCGTGGCGCGACGACCGCCCCCGGGGCCCCGCGGTGAGCGGGTCCCCCGGGGAGGCTTGACGATACAGGGGCGAGTTTACACTGTTTTACTGAAGAGTTTTACGACCGCCTGCCCTCGCCCAAACGCGGCAAAGACACCTGCCCCGAGACCGAAGGGGGATGCGGGGGCCCTCCCCCGAAAGCCCCTCGAGTCCGGGCCCATGCCGCGGGATCACGCCGATGGCGATCTATCGCCACCATCCCAAAACGGAGGGGTTTTCTGGGGCCAAACGTCGCCGACCCCCGGGGTTTTTGGGCCCAACCCCGCGGACTACTTGAAACCGAAGCCCCAAGGCGCGAAAGCGGGTGAACGCCTGCTGGATTTTTGGTCGATTGGGTTAAAGGGGCGTACGCGCTCCCATAAAACCGCGCATTTTCGATTACGTATTCGCGCAACCGCGACCCCGATGCGCGGCCCCTTTTTTCCCCAGCGATTTTTCCCCCCGCCGGCCGTTCGCTGACCGCCAAAACCGGGTCCCGATGGTTCCGCGAAAGGCGCCGCGAAGGGTTTTTCGAAAGACGGGATCCCCGGGGCGCCCCCTGACATTTGGGGGCAGGCCCTGGTCCGGTCGGCCTTTTATCGTTTGGGCCCTTTTGGTTTGGAAAAGGCGCGCGTTTCCCCGCATTTTGTTTTTCCCCAAACTTTTGGGGGCCTGCCGGCGGGCCCCAAACCCCTGCCGGGGACCCTTCGCCCCGGGCTGGCTAGCGATATCATTCCCCGCGCAGACGTGGGCCGGGGAAATTTTTTGCCCACCCGGTCCCCCTGGGCCCTGGGGGAACCGCGTCTTGTCGCGAGGGCGGCCCGCCGGGAAAAACCTGGGAGCCCTAGTCGATGCCCGCAAACGAAACGGGGGGGCCCCAAGCCGCCGTTTTGCGCGCTGGGGGGGTGCGCGCGCGTTTACTTCACCGCCGATTCGACGCGACGGGGGTTTTGTTGGCTCGGTGCCCCCCGGCGGCGACCCGCGGTTTTTTTGCATGTCGAAAGCGGGCTTCGGCGACGCCGGCAAAAATCAAGGCCTTTCGGAACCGCCAGGGCGGGAAAATTTTGCGAGCTCGGCGTTTCCCTTTTTCCCGGGGTGCCCCGAGGGCGTTGGGAGCCGGAAACGCGGCCCCTTTCGTCCGGGGGCCTTGCTATCGCCACCTTGGGGACCAGGGTCGGGCCCGGGGTTGGCGGGGGAGCGCGGACAGCCCGAGCGAATAAGCTTGCCGACGGGCCCTCTGGGGCCGTTTTCCCCATCCGCGGAGCCCCGGGGCCTGCGCGGCGGTTTTCCGTGCGGCCTCCCCATCGCTCGCCCTCGCCGCAGCGGTGTCGGGCCCCCCGGGTTCGCGGCCAAAGAAAGCCGCTGGCGGTTGCGGCGCCGCGGGCCCCCGCCGCGGGGCCCCTTTGGCATCGGGAAAGGGCCCCTCAAGCCCGGGGGGCATGGTTGCGGCATCGGCACCGGCCTTGCCCCCCTCGGCAGCAACGGCAAACCAAACAGCAGGGCGACGATGTTTTTTTTATCTTGACCCGCGGATTGATCGCCGGGCCAGCATGCCTTGTACGGATCCCCCGCGGGGTCGCCGGTTTACCGGGGGCCTTGTGGGGGTCGCTGCCCTTGCCGGGCCCTGATGGGGCCTTTTCGATGGATTTCTTTTGGGGTTTCCCCCGGGGCCCCGCCCCCCCGGGGCACATCGAAATGGCGACGAACAAAACCCGGGCACGATCGGCCCATCCCGCAACCGCCGGGGCGCGGCCCCGGGCCCGGGGAACAGGGCCCAAACCCGGATCGGAAAGATCAGCGGCAAACCCGGGGGGGCCGGATCATTTTCCCTTTATTTGCGGGGGCGGGTCAAACAGGGCGAAAGGCCTTGTCGTATTCCCCGGGGTTTTTCCTGGCCTTCCCTGGAAAGCCCTTGATGTCGCGGAACTGGGGGGCGCCTTTTTTCCACCACCGCGCCGGGCCCCGCGAAACCCACCGCTTTTCATCGGGGTAAAGCGCCGAAATAGGAACGGAATCATTTCCGCCGATCAACAACCGATTTAAACACTCGGGGGGATCGATGGAAGTTTATGGGGTTTTAAACCCCTACTTCCGTCGAAACTTTTTGCGCGTAAACGGGGAAACAGGGGACCCCGCGCCGCAAGGCCCGGGCCCAAAAACCGGGGTCGCGTAAAACCCCTTGGGGACGGCTTTGGGGGTGTTGCCCAACCCCGCGGTTTTGAGCGCGTCGGGGGTCTTGCGGATGCCCCTTAAACCCGCTCCGACATTTTGGCGATACCGCCGGGGGTTGTCGGATCGGGGGGCCCTAGGGGTCGAGCGCGACGATCACGGGCCGGCCATCCCACAGCCCACAAAAAAACCCCGGCGGTCGCGATTTCCGAACAATCCGGCAAAACCAAAGCACCCCAATCGCGGCGGCCACCCCCAGCAAACCCGGGGCGGGGGGTCGATTTCCCTCGACACCGCGAGGCCGGCGATTTACTTCGTGCCGGAAAACCGGGTTTGGAGGGCCCTTTGGGGACGTCCCCGTACCGGCTTGTATTCGGTGGGGGGTAGTACTTCGGATTACCCCCAAACCCGCGGCCGTCCGTGCGAGACCGATCGCGGGCAAAAAGAAGATTTGGGATCGGGGTTTGACGGATCATCTGCTTGGTGACAAGGGAAAAAGCCGAAAGGGCCCCAAAAGCCCCGCCGGCCACGATCAGGGGCCCCTTTTACAAGGCCTTCATATCTTGCCCTCGCTGCCGACCTTCCCCGAAGAAAGGGGCCGAAACCGGCCCAACGTCAAAAAACCGGGACCCACACCACGGGTAGAAACCCGCCCGGGGTACCGTAGGTGGCGAAGGGAAAAGCCGGCGATCACAAACGCGGGGACGATGGGACGGCGTAGGGCTTTGAACAAGGGCGGCGGGCCCTGCCCGGGGGCCCGTCGCCGACGTTTTCGCCCCCGTTGTCCCGGGGAAACACCCCCCGGGTTTTCGGGGGGTCGTCTTTTGGGGGTGCCGGATTCGACACCTTTCCCACCAGGGCCGCGCCGACGTCGGCGCCCTTGGTGAAGGGTGGGGCCCCCGCCCCGACGCGCGAAAATCGGATCACACGAACCCAACGCGAGGGCCCATCATCGGGGTGCAGCGCAAGCTTTACGCCCTCGGCGCGGGCCCCTTTTCTGACGAAAAACCCGAATTTGACCGCCACGCCCCAGCGGGCCCCGGCCCCACCCCCCAGCATGCCGGGGAATTTGCGCCGCCGCGGAAACTCAAAGGGGAACGCTTCGTTTAGGCCCCTTTGGGCGCGGCTTTGGGTGGTGCGGGCGTTGGCGCGCACCGACCCCGAACCCTGGGGAGGGAACCGGCCCCGGCCCCCAAAGCACCCCCACCGAATGGCAAAACCGATCGCAGTGGGCCAAACCAGCGGAAACCGACACCGGAAAAACACGGCCCCCGACGACGGCGATGGTGGGGGTACTGCCCCGGGGCAAGTACCCCCGCACCCCTTGAATCGCCGCGGGGATCTTCTGCATTCGTTCGTTTCCGGGAGGGTGCGCCCGACCCCGCGCGTGGGCACGATGCCGTCCCGGAAAACGCAAGGATCGCAGCGCCGAACGCGATCCAGATTGCGTGTTGCTCAAACATGAAACCCTCCCCAGTGTCGATGGGGTGGCGGGACGGCGCGCGCGTCCGGGAAAGGGCCCGGGCGGGAAAACCCCGGCCCCTCGTCAGGGGCCCTGCGCCCCGTCTGCGGATTTCGGAACACGGGGACGGTGGCGAAGCGAAGCGGGGCTTTCCCAAACGAAACACTCCAAAGCGTTGGCAACATGAACGAACCCCGGCATCCGCTGCGCGCGAAACAGCCCCCAGCGGCCACGGCCACCGACGGGCAACCCTCGCCCCCCGTCTCCCACGTGTCGGGGCCTCATCGCTGACGAAGCGCCGGCCCGGGCCCCCCCACTATCCACACCCCGGTGGGCCCGGAAAGGAAAACCGGGGGAATCGCGCCAGTTGGGGAAAAAAAACGCCCCCCCGTTTTGCTGGCGGGGCGTTTGTCGAGTGGGGTCGGGGGAGAGCGGGGGGGCAGGGCCAGGGGCCCCCCCTCCCCGGGGGTGTAAAAGGGGAAGGGGTCACCCTTTTGTTTTGGGCCCGATGGGGCTTTCTCCTTGACCCCCTTTGGGGGGGCGGCCAGCACTACATCCTGCGGGAGGGCCCCACCTTTTTATCCGGGTGGGGGAAGCGAACTGGATTTATGCCGGGGCCCCATCGACCCGAACCAAACCCCCCGGGACCCCCCCCGGAAAGTAAGGTCGGCCCCCCGAGGGCCCCGGGGAAAATCGTCCCCTAGCCCTGGCTTCTCCCGGTTTGGGGGCCTCGACCTGATAGGGCCCCCCCCAAGCGCCCCTTTGCCTCGGCCCCGGCTGGGCCGGAGCAGGCGGGAGTCGATCGCCCGATCGCCCAGGGTTTTTTCGCAGGGGCGCCGGATCGTCCCGGGCTGAAACGCGATCAGTTTTGGGAAACCGATTTGCTCCCGGTCTTTGGGGGATCGAAAACCAAAACCACTGAGGGTGGAAAGTTGCTACGGGCACCAGCCGCCGCGATAGAAAACCACACCCCCCGGTTTTGCCTTCCAGGGGCCCCGGACAAGCGCAAGGGGTTTGCCGCGACGGCGCACCATCGACGCCGGGGCACCGGATTGCCGGGCAGCAGGGGAACACCGCGTTCGGACTGCGGGGCCCTGCGGGGGCCCCGCGACCCCACCGCGGGAGCGTTTCCGGCCTGGGCTGGGGCTGGGGCCCGGCCCCTGCCCGGGGGGTTCGATTTTGGAGCGGAGGCCGTGCCGCCGCCGTCGCAGGGGCGGCGGCGCGAAGGAACGGCGGTGCACGCACCCGGGGCATGTGGGGACACGGCGATACACGAAAGAGGACATGGGCGGGCTCCAAGGCGGAATGTAATGACCGCCCGCCCTTCAAGGCGGGTTTCGTGGGTTCAGGAGGCGCCCACGCCCGAAACGTTGCGCGCCGCTGGCCCGGGAAGCGCGGGGGTCAAAACGATGCGCAGCATCGCATGGGGCCCGCCGCAGCGGCTAGCGCCGGGAAGTTGCGGCGGGGCGGCGCTGGACCCGCTTCCTGGCTGTTTTGGGGGGCGTGCCCTCGCAGGTCGGGGAACCCGCCCGGGCCCGGGCCAGGCGGCCTTCGTCCATCGGCCCCAGTTCAGTCCCGAGGGGGCCCAAACGCCCCGTCCCACAGAGGGGGTTTTCCCTTTTTTTTTCCGTCCTTCCCTTTCTCCGTCCTGCGTTTTTGCTGTTGACCGTCTCGCCGCGCTGACCGCGCCGGCGCAAGCGCCCCCAAATGCCCCGCGACCGGCCCCGTTTCCCGCGAAAACCCGTCGCGTCGTCCTCCCCTGCGCATCATTCCGGAGACCTGCGCTATCTGCGCGGCCGTTTCACCGGCGGGGCCGCAGCGCCGAAACGGTGGACCCGGGGCCCGCGCGGGGGCGCCTGTCACCCCCGCGTGGGGTTTTTGCCCATGACCGCGGCGCCGTCCGGGCGGGTTGGGCTGCTCAACGACGTTCTCAGGGCCGAACGCGGCCTGCCCGCACAGCGCGCGGGGGGGTAAAAACTGGCGTCTGCCCGGGGGAAACGCGCCCCCGGCAAACGATGCGCAAGGGCCCCTCCGAATCTATCTGGAAGACGCCAAACGGCGCGCGCGGGGGCGCCTGGCGCAGTTGGGGGGAATACGCTTCCAGACGACGGTCGAGGCCCGGGGGTTTCGCCGGGGAGGCTAGAACCTCTCGAAATCGAGTAGGGCTGTCTCCCGAGCGTTCTTGCCCTTTTGTCCTCGCGAGCGCGAAGGGAGGGGCCTCTTCGAAAGCGGCGTTTTAAAAAAATCCCCCGCGCCTCGGGAAGACAAGGCTGGGAACTTGGCCGGTTTTGCCCATTCCCAGAAGGTTTGACAAATTTCCCCTCACCCGGGGCGAATTTGATGCCCAAAACCCCTCACGGCGCTCATGCCTCGTCGTTCGCGCGCTCTCGCATGTCCCGCAACCAAAGCGACGTTTTTCCGGCGTCACCCCCCGCAGTTTTGCCGTAAAGCTTTGCGTTGCTCCGGGCTCATCGCGCGCGATTCGCGCGGGCCGCGCGCTGCTGGGGGTGAGGTCGCCGCCCCTTGAAAACGCGCGCGCGCGCGGGCGCGTTGCTCCGGGGGCATGTCCCGCCAGCGTTTCGCGCCCGGCAGCGCGGTCGACGCTGCTCCGGGTCATCTGCCGCCACGTTCGGGATGATGCACAGCGCGCGCGCTGCTGGGGTGTTTATTTCCCAAAGTTCGCGCAATACTTGGATCACGCCTCGCGCTGTTCCGCGGGCACGCGTCCCCCTTTGGGGAAGGGCGCGGTCGGGCATCGCTTGCCGGCCCCGCCCGTGCCCCCGTGCGGGCCGCTCTGCGCCGCGACCGCCCGCGACCCCCAGCAGGGCCCCATAACAAGATCGGGGGCCAATCCGGTCATGGGAAAAAAGGTGGCATAGCGCCTCCCACGGCGCCGTGTCGGCGCTAACCCCAGAAAAAAATCCGGCGACTCTTTGAGCGACGCAGCAGGCGTTCCCCTCG
>NW_026507615.1:0-45624 GCF_026875155.1 Cherax quadricarinatus
TAAAGCCAATAATAACCCAAAAAAAAAAGCTGCAGTAAGAATAATCACAAAATCCCATCCCTGGCAGCACACCCCCCCACTCTTCAAAGATCTAAACTTACTCCCAGTTCAGTACATCCACACTTACTACTGTGAAATCTATATCTACAGGACCTTAAACTCTAATATCAACCTTGACCTAAAACGCTTTCTTGATAGTTGTGACAGAACCCACAGGCATAACACCCGAAACAAACATCTCTACGACATTCCCAAATCTTTCAGTGGGCTGCAGAAAACAATATGAAGTTCAACGATGAGAAATTTCAATTACTCAGATATGGTAAACATGAGGAAATTAAATCTTCATCAGAGTACAAAACAAATTCTGGCCACAAAATAGAGCGAAACACCAACGTCAAAGACCTGGGAGTGATTATGTCCTAGGATCTCACCTTCAAGGACCATAACATTGTATCAATCGCATCTGCTAGAAAAATGACAGGATGGATAATGAGAACCTTCAAAACTAGGGAGGCCAAGCCCATGATGACACTCTTCAGGTCATTGGGTTCTATCTAGGCGGGAATATTGCTGCACTCTAACAGCACCTTTAAAGGGCAGGTGAAATTGCCGACCTAGAAATGTACAGAGAACTTTCACGGGCGCATAAGGGAGATAAAACACCTCAATTACTGGGAGCGCTTGAGGTTTCAAAACCTGTATTCCCTGGAACGCAGGAGGGAGAGATACATGATTATTACACCGGGAAAATCCTAGGGGGACTAGTACCGAACTTGCACACGAAAATCACTCACTACGAAAGCAAAAGACTTGGCAGACGATGCACCATCCCCCAATGAAAAGCAGGGTGTCACTAGCACGTTAAGAGACCATACAATAAGTGTCAGGGGACCGAGACTGTTCAACTGCCTCCCAGCACACATAAGGGGGATTACCAACAGACCCCTGGCAGTCTTCAAGCTGGCCCTGGACAAAACACCTAAAGGCAGTTCCTGATCGCCGGGCTGGGCCTCGTACGTTGGTTTGCGTGCAGCCAGCAGCAACAGCCTGGTTTTATCAGGCGCTGATCCACCAGGAGGCCTGGGGCACAGACCGGGCCGCGGGGGCGTTGACCCCCGAAACTCTCTCCAGGTAAACTCCAGGTCCCCGTGTCCGACTAAACCTTTACAAAAATTCAATGTATGTCAAAGGCCCTAAAATCTGGAATACCCTACCTGAGAACTCTAGAACTGCAGACACCTTTATCACCTTCAAAAAATACCATTAGAAAACATCTTATCTCCCTGATACACCCCGTCAACTAACTACACGAATACCACCTGGTGGTTCACACTTACACTCGCTCACTCATTTGACCATAAACCCCTCAAGGAAGGTTCCTTGATGTTGGTGAGGGGCTCTTGATTTAGGGAATTGGATCTGTGCTCCAGTTCCCCGAATTAAGCCTGAATGCCTTCCACATCCCCCCCCCCAGGCGCTGTATAATCCTCCGGGTTTAGCGCTTCCCCCTTGATTATAATAATAATAATTGACCATAAACAGAAACAGAAATATTAATCTCAGTCTTAAAATAATGAATCCTGTGATACTCCAATACTGAAACTATATACTGTGCCAAAACAAAAGCATTCACATTGCTAAACTCACAAACTAGTATTTAGTCACTTAGCCATAATACCAACTTACCTCATAATTTGTAATATTTTACGATTAAGAATAAATCTAAGTATGCCCGAAATGCCTAGCCATGCTAAGCGTTCTAGTGGTACACTCTGTAATCACAATTTTACAACATGTAAACCAAACAATAACCAAATTTCTGTAAACTCAGCATTGTAATCCTTATAGAGAATAAACTTTGAATTGAATTGAATTGAATTGAACACTCCCTCAGAGACCCCACCCCAATTATTAAGTCGTACCCAGGCACCTGAATCCTTTGTACTAGCCTCCCATCACGGAAATAAACCTCTCTATCCCCTTTGGGGGATGCGTGGTGACCCCACCCAGTTATTAACTCCTCTGACAGTTCGAGGCTAAGCTGTCTTCCATTACCGCATTCTTTGAACCAGTCGGTGTTGGGAAGTTAGTTTAATATGTTTATTATGCACCCCATACCCATCCTGTGGGCGGTAGTCAAAAGATTACAGAGGTACATAATTGGTCCAGGGACTGGACTCCAAAGTTTTGATAGCTGAGCAAGTTACAGAGGTAATGAACTCACAATTTACAAAGGTAATGAACTCACAATTTACAAAGGTAATGAACTCACAATTTACAAAGGTAATGAACTCCAGGTAAGTCTGGTCACAATCATGACAAGTTACAAAGGTATTTACAGATTACAGAGGTACGTAATGGGTCCAGGGACTGGCCCCCCAAAGTTTTGATAGCTGAACTAGGTACAAAGGTAATGAGCTCACAAGTTACAAAGGTAATGAATTCTGTAGAATGGTTACTTACGTTTATACTTTGGCTACAATCATGAACAAATTATAGAGTAATGAGCAATTCACACTTCCACACCCGGTCACAACTGTAATGAGTTATTGGTGCAAATATTGATTGTTGAGTCACACACACCACACACACACACACACACACACACACACACACACACACACACACACACACACACACACACACTTTAGTTTAATATCTTTATGCACCCCATACCCATCCTGTGGGCGGTAGCACTTGCGTCAGTGACCGGGGGGAACTCCCTCGGAGATTGCAAGCTTGTACCCAGTCACCTGAATCCTTTGTACTGCCTCTCCCATCTATCAGAGTGATAGAGTTGGGGAGTCAGAAGTGATCATTATCTACCTTCTTATACTTAGTAATACACAGAAATAAGTCTCTCTATCCCCTTGGGGGATGATTAAACATATTAAACTTGTACCCTGACAGCCCTGAGGTTATGCAGACCCCCCATTATCACATTCTTTTCCACACTCTTTATCTTGGAATCTGCCACCCAGTGACCTGAATCCTTTGTTCTACTTCTGTTCCTACTTAGTAATGCATAGGAATAAGTCTCTCTATCCCCTTGGGGGATGATTAAACATATTAAACTTGTACCCTGACAGCCCTAAGGTTATGCAGACACGCCATTATCACATTCTTTTCCATGGTCATTATCTTGGAATCCGGCAGTGTTCCTAGATCGACAAGGTTACACTACTGAGAGAGAGACAAAGTAGGTAATATTGAGCATAAAATTAGAATTCTGACATACATCACATTAAACAAGAGGTTCAAATTCAATGATAACTTCCACTTGAGTTAGTTCAGGCTACTGCCACCTAATGTACCTCACTGAAATAATAATATAGCAGACATCACAATGAATGCTGAAGACAACCTCTTACCCCAACCATAGATTGTAAACAGTATTACTAAAAAAAAAAAAAAAAAAAAAAAAGGTAATGTTACAATGACAATGAGATAAATCACTCTGGTTGACTTCCTTGGTCCATCCTGGGTAACTCACACGTTACTATGTTATACATGTATGCAAGCATAAGTGTGCAGCTGTAGATAGATGAACCAGTACCTAAACAATCTCACTTACACACGCGTTACTATGTTTGACAAGTGTTCCCCTCAAGGAAGGTTCCTTGATGTTGGTGAGGGGCTCTTGATTTAGGGAATTGGATCTGTGCTCCAGTTCCCCGAATTAAGCCTGAATGCCTTCCACATCCCCCCCCCCAGGCGCTGTATAATCCTCCGGGTTTAGCGCTTCCCCCTTGATTATAATAATAATAATAATTGACAAGTGTTACCAAGTACACCAAGTGTACACTTTATCACTTAGAATACACTTGTGTTGATGTAAATATAGGTGAGAGTGGTACACCACTGGCCGTAATAAACACATTCAATTCTCAAGGTCACACACTAGGCCCAGCTTCTGGAGAGGTACCAGCGTTTTAATGTGTTTATTATGTGTCAGTGCCTGTCTGCAGTCATTAAATTGGTGTATCAGAAGTTAAACACTACAATCCAGTTGATTAAATAGTCTAAAACAATTTACACAATGTATAACTAGAAGTATAATGATTGCAAATTGTTACTATTACAATTTTAACTAGGCGCTAGACCCTCTAGATGAGATGGCAAGGAACATAGATGTTAACAGACTGACTCTTGCTTAACACAGTTGAAAGGTAACCGAATTACTCAAGAGAGAAAGTATTCATGAAACTGAACATTATGCAGCAGTAAGCTTGTTCACAGTAAAAATACAAAGCATAAGTTACACACTCACACCACAGATGAACACTGCAATTTGAAATATTACTGGGAATTTAGCAGTAAAGTTTCAGTCTGAACGAGAAAATGTATTAGAAAACACAGCAGTGACACTAGGACAAGCAATTTAATTATGTAACCGTATTTAATAGTACAGTTACACTGAGCAGAGCATGTATTACACTGATTTATTAAATGTAAGGAGTGGCTACACTGAAGCACACTCTGAGCCTTTTAAAATCTTAATACAGGCTTACAAATGACAATTAACTGTTGGGGAAAGCAGCACTTAACACTTCTAGCACACGTATGACAGATGAATGTTCACTGTGTACAAGCCAATCACCACAAACTTGCTATGTTTATAAGTGAACCTCTGGCATGTCCCACTCAAAATGTCAGCACTGCAATGCTCATCAAATTGTTCTCAAGCCACTACAGGAAACACTGGTATGCCAAGACATGCTGGGCCCTAGGACAGCTATAACTGCAGGCTGCCTTAGCTTGTTCTGGCTAGCTTTTAGTGCTGCCCTCAAGCTTGCTTGACTGTGCTCGCCAAGCCCGCGCCAACCACCCAGACACCTGCTTGCAGCAGGCAGGCAGGCACACAGGAGACACTCGCAAGATGAGCGGAGTGCGGCACAGAGGACACGGGCACTCAAGCACCCATGTGGTCTGGCAAAAAAACCGCCTCTAGACCACAAACAAATAGAGGCGAATGGCTGAGTTCCAAATCGAGGAAGGAGAAGGGACAAGGAAGGGATATTCACCTCGCTAGACACAGGCAATATGGGTGTAGTGGCCTGCAGGTCGCAGTGCAATTTTCAAGGTCATTCACTGGGCCCACAGTCGTCTCGAGAGTTACCAACCCTATACTACTTGTTAATTACTCCAAACCTGCAGCACTTAACACATCTAGCACACGTGTCTTGGAATGACAAACAAATTTTCACTACATAAGAACTAGTTCTCACAACACTGAAGGTGCGGCCGGAACACTGTAGAACGTTCACAAAGGCATTCTGGGATTCAGAACAGATATAGCCTTGGCCTTCACTGGCTGGCTTGGAGCGCTGTTTGGCCTGGATCAGCTAAACTCGCCCTTATCCCATATGTAGATAATGGTGACGAGTTAAGGGATACCGGTGAATAGGAAAGTCGAGGAAGGGACATTCACCTCACTAGACACACGCAGTATGGGTGTAAGTGGCATGCGGGTCTTATAGTGCCATTTTCAAGGTCACCCAGCAGGCCAGACATTCCTCACTCATTTTAAGCCTACGTAGGTACTGATGGTAGCACAATGCCCTAAGTCAGCGTAATCTGCTCATGCAAATAGTTACAACAAATCTGCAGCACTTGCGGAACTCACATATTCGAGTACCAGCGTGGCAGCAAAATACACCTCTACACTGCACGTCGTTGATAGAGGTGAACGGCTGAGTTTAAAGGTGGAGAGTTGGGGATACAGGAGAACAGCAGGGGTAACTGAGCACGCACATTCGCCTTTCTTCACATAGTCAATATGGGCGATAGTCTCAGGCAGGTGATGCAGTGCCTCGCTCAAGGTCACAGGCTGAGGCAGACTTCTCAAGAGTTACCAAACACTGCAATACTCATACAGATTGTTACTCACTCCAAACTTGCAGAATTTCTAGCACACGTGTCTGTGGGACGACCCCCGTGTCCATGCTCCCTCTCCATAGGATGGAAAAGGCTCGTGATAGGGGCTTCTTGCAGTTCTTGATGAACACGGAGTTCCATGAGTCTGGCCCTGGGGCAGAGTGTATGGGCATGTCATTTATCGCCTGTTCGAAGTCATTTGGCGTCAGGATAACATCGGATAGGCTTGTGTTAATCAAATTTTGTGGCTCTCTCATAAAAAATTCATTTTGATCTTCAACTCTCAGTCTGGTTAGTGGCTTGCTAAAAACTGAGTCATACTGGGACTTGAGTAGCTCACTCATTTCCTTGCTGTCATCTGTGTAGGACCCATCTTGTTTAAGTAGGGGCCCAATACTGGACGTTGTTCTCGACTTTGATTAGGCATAGGAGAAGAAATACTTTGGGTTTCTTTCGATTTCATTTATGGCTTTTAGTTCTTCCCGCGATTCCTGACTCCTATAAGATTCCTTTAGCTTAAGTTCGATGCTTGCTATTTCTTTGACCAGTGTCTCCCTACGCATTTCAGATATATTGACCTCTTTTAGCTGCTCTGTTATTCTTTTCCGTCGCCTGTAAAGGGAGCGCCTGTCTCTTTCTATTTTACATCTACTCCTCCTTTTTCTTAGAGGAATAAGCCTTGTGCATACATCGAGTGCCACCAAGTTAATCTGTTCTAGGCATAAGTTGGGGTCTGTGTTGCTTAGTATATCTTCCCAGCTTATATCGGTTAGGACTTGGTTTACTTGGTCCCACTTTATGTTTTTGTTATTGAAGTTGAATTTGGTGAATGCTCCCTCGTGAGTAATTATAAGATTGATACAAAAACAAAATTACAGTACCCCTCAAAAAGTATACTTGTGAGTATACTTGTGAGTTTAGCAGCGTGTCAGCGTGCCTCGTTGTGCCCCGGGTTTTCTCGTGTTTACACGGTCGCTCTTACGTGCTGGAACTTTAATTTGTGCCATCAATCCTATACGATACATCCCTCTAGCGCCTGGAACCAATCTTGGGCGGAAAACATTATATACTGAGTCAAAAAAGGAGAATTAGTGTGCAGTACCTAGCAGAGTTTACTGCCAGAGGGGAATCATAGGCCTGTGTTCCGTGTGCAAAATAATAATAAAAAAACTTTTCTTTGTCAGAGGAAAGAAAGTCTCCCTGATAACATTGTGTATACATAGTGTATAGTGTATACTACAGTGGCTCCCTAGTATATAGATGATAAAGGCTAAAGATTAGATTTAGATTTTGCCACCGAAGTGGCTAGTTTATTGTGCACCCCATATCCATCCTGTGGACGGTAGCGCGAGAGCATATGGATACACAAAAGGCCTAGGAACTAGGCCCCAAAGGGTTAACAGGAATACATATGGATTTATATCTACATATCTATAGTTCACTTATCTGTTACAAGCAAATTTAGGAAATTTGCTTAGTATATCTGGTATATCTGACAGCCAATAAACTTACGCTTAACACTGACAAAACTTACTATATTATGTTTGGTAGCAGAGCAGGAGATGCACAAATTAACATTAAGATTGACAACACTCTAATTACCAGAAATAATGGGGGAAAATTCCTAGGCTTATACCTTGACAACAACCTGAATTTCAGCACCCATATCCAGCATATAACCAAAAAAGTATCCAAAACGGTTGGGATCCTCTCCAAGATACGATACTACGTGCCGCAAAATGCCCTTCTCACACTATACCACTCACTTATTTATCCATACCTCACCTATGCTATTTGTGCTTGGGGATCAACTGCAGCAACACACCTAAAGCCAATAATAACCCAACAAAAAGCTGCAGTAAGAATAATCGCTAAATCCCCATCCCTGGCAACACACCCCCCCACTCTTCATAGACCTAAACTTACTCCCAGTTCAGTACATCCACACTTACTACTGTGCAATCTACATCTACAGGGCCTTAAACTCTAATATCAACCTTGACCTAAAACGCTTTCTTGATAGTTGTGACAGAACCCACAGGCATAACACCAGACACGAACATTTCTACGACATTCCCGTGTCCGACTAAACCTTTAAAAAAATTTCAATGTATGTCAAAGGCCCTAAAATCTGGACTACCCTACCTGAGAACTCTAGAACTGCAGACACATTCATCACCTTCAAAACTACCATTAGAAAACATCTTATCTCCCTGATGCACCCCGTCAACTAACTACAACGAATACCACCTGGTGGTTCACACTTAAAACTCACTCACTCATTTGACCATAAACAGAAATATTAATCTCAATCTTAAAATAATGAATCCTGAGATACTCCAATACTGAAACTATGTACTGTGCCAAAACAAAAGCATTCACATTGCTAAACTCACAAACTAGTATTTAGTCACTTAGCCATAATACCAACTTACCTCGTAATTTGTAATATTTTACAATTAAGAATAAAACTAAGTATGCCCGAAATGCCTAGCCATGCTAAGCGTTCTAGTGGTACACTCTGTAATCACAATTTTACTACATGTAAACCACACAATAACCAAATTTCTGTAAACTCAGCATTGTAATCCTTATAGAGAATAAACTTTGAATTTGAATTTGAATTGAATAAGATATCTTGACATGTCACATAGGTTATTATACTGTCTGTCTCTGTATTCTTCAATAATTGGACAATTAAGCACATAGTGTTCAAGACAGTGACCATATGCCTGATCACATAATTTACATTTAGTTTGATTATCTGTGTGTCTCCCAAACTGCCAGAAGTACTTGTAACCAAGCCTAAGCCTGGCCACTACAACATCAGTCAGTCTGTTCACATTGCAAGTTGCTCCATAAACATACTTATCTACGTTCATGTTATCATAGTGGGTTATAGATCTACTGAGGCTTCTAACTGCATTCCTATAACAATCATTTTCATTATTTACTTCTCTCCTATTATTATTCCTAATGCTAGACACAGTTATACCAAAGTTATATTCTACATTCTCCTTTTGGGTACTCTTCTTGGCTAGCATATCAACTTTATCATGAAGGAGTAATCCAATGTGTGATGGGATCCATAGCAATTGTACATTAATTCCTTTGTCCCTAATTTTTGAGTATCTATACCTGGCTTCTCCAATGAGCATGTTGTTGGAGTCATTATATGAGTCAAGAGCCTTCAATGATGACATAGAATCAGTAATGATGATTTATTTATTTATTTAGTAATTTTAGCATACATACAGGACTGACCAACGGTCCGTGATGTATATGTTCGACAAGAGGCACAAAAGTAGGATAAAGAATGACAAGATATTACGCTGGAGGATGGAACTATCGTGTTATGACTTTGATATTCTGTACCGACCGGGTCAAGAGAACATCTCACCTGATGCATTCTCTAGGTCCCACTGTGGAGCAGCATGTCATGATTTGCAATCACTCTCAGCTCTCCACAAGGCTTTGTGTCACCCAGGAGTTACACGCCTGTACCATTTTGTCAAATCAAAGAACATGCCCTACTCAGTGGAAGATGTGCGACAAGTGATCAGAGCATGCAGAGTATGTGCAGAGTGCAAGCCAAACTTTCATCAGCCAGAGAAGACTCATCTCATAAAATCCACCCACCTTCGAAAGATTGAAAAATAGATTTCAAAGGACCTCTACCAAGCACAAATCAGAATAGGTATTTCCTTAACATAGTAGATAATTTTCAAGGTTTCCCTTTGTATTCCCCTGTGCAAATAGGCTGTTCAACTGTTATTATTTGTCTTTCACAGTTGTTCTCTATTTTTGGTATGCCAGCTTATATCCATTTCAGACAGGGGATCCTCGTTCATGAGTAACGAACTTCAGGAGTTTTTGGCTAGCAAAGGTTTGCCTGCAGCAGAACAACAAGCTACAACCCTCAAGGCAATGGGCAAGTGGAGCGGTTCAATGGTACTATATGGAAGGCAGTTACAATGACATTAAAGTCGCGCAATCTACCTGTTCAACACTGGCAAACTGTCCTACCTGATGCCTTCACTCTATTAGATCACTGCTGTGCACAGCTACTAATGCAACCCCCTCATGAAAGACTCCTCAACTATTCACGTCGTTCCTCTACGGGAGCCTCCGTGCCCACTTGGTTATGTCATCCGGACCCGTTCTCCCCGAAGAGTCACCGTAGGATGAACAAGACAGATCCTTTAGTGGAAGAGGTAGAGCTCCTGCAAGCAACCCCCAAATTACCCCCACATTCGCTACCAAAAGGTGAAAAATACAGTATTACAAGACTTTTAGCCCCATTTGAAATCCCAATTAGTGGGAATCTCAAGATACACCAATAGATGTAAAGATGCTTCTTTCCCCCCCTCCGGAAAACCCCCTGAGATCCCCCCTATGGAAATAGAGGATTCTGCTCCAGCAGTTTTAATCAAACCCCGCTGGAAAATATCGAACCTGTGAAGAGTAAAGGGGCCGAAGGTGGGGAAACTGTACGCGCCCCCAAACAGTTTGGGAGATTACTGTCTCTGATTTTTTAAAAGGGGGGAATTTGTAGTGATACTGGTCCTGGGGGGAGCAGCAGCAGGAAAATACGCACCACCCTAGGGGCCCTAAAAAACAACAACATTTTTGGCGTGTGTCCATGGCCCCAAACACAGGGGTGATTCTCTCCTATTTTTATCCATTTATCAGCATGGCAGTTAATGGTGAGTTAAAAATGGGGCCCCTGTAGTTATAACTTTTCTTTTACTATGCAAGACATCACCCCCCCTGTGAACCATTTTTTAATTACTAGTCATTTTTTTTTTTGTTGTTGCGAAGTACTATGAAGATTCATGTTCAAAAAACCAAGATAGGGCCTGTTTTTCTACCAACGGGTGCATCGTCTCCCAAGCCCTTTTTGCTTCGAGTGGAGTGATTTTTTTTTTTTTTTGCAATTCGGTACTAGTCCCCTAGGGTTTTTTCCATGTATTAATCATTATCTCTCCCTCCGCATTCCAGGGAATACGGGTTTAAAAACCCTCAAGCGCTCCCAGTAATTAGGTGTTTTACTCCCTTATGCGCGCCCTGGGAAAAATTTTTCCCGTACATTTTCTAGGGCCGCAATTTCACCTGCCTTGAAAGGTGCTGTTGAGTGCAGCAATATTTCCCGCCTAATAGAACAAGGGCCTGAAGATGTCATCAGGGCTTGGCCTCCCCCATTTTTAAAGGGTTTCATTTTCCATCCTTTTATTTTCTAGCAATGTGTTGATACAATGTTATGGCCTTGAAGTGAGACCCCCGACTAATCCTCCCAGGTCTTTGACGTTTTGGTGTTTCGCTCTATTTTTTTGGCCGAATTTGTTTTGTACTCTGATGAAATTTTAAATTTCCCCATGTTTACCCTACTAGTAATTGAAATTTTTTCCCGTTTAACTTAAATTTTTTCTGCAGCCCACTGAAAGATTTTTTTTATGTCCCCCCCGGACCTTGCAGGCGCAATGAAACCTGTATGCAGATTGGGGTGCATCTGCAAAAAGGAAGACACGGGGCCTTTTGGGTGACATCCTTTTCTATGTCGGATATGAGGAGGAACAAGATGGGAGCTAGTACTGTGCCTTTTGGAAAGAGCTTTTTTACCGTAGGCTCCTCGGACTTTACTTGTTGACGCCCACTCCTGTGTTCTTTTTTAGTGAGGGGAAATTTTAGATCCATCGACTGACTTTTCCTGTTATTCCTTTAGCACGCATTTTGTGCGCTATTACGCCATGGTCACACTTGTCGAAGGCTTTTGCAAAGTCTGTATATATTACATCTGCATTCTTTTTGTCTTCTAGTGCATTTAGGACCTTGTCGTAGTGATCCAGTAGTTGAGACAGACAGGAGCGACCTGTTCTAAACCCATGTTGCCCTGGGTTGTGTAACTGATGGGTTTCTAGATGGGTGGTCATTGAAGTTTTTAATGCTTTTACAAATGTGTATGTATAAGAGATTTGTCACTGTGTATCTAAGGTGAAAGTGGCACGTTTTCATGGGGGGGGGGAGTGTAAGCTTTACTGGGTAGGTTCTATCTTTTTTTATATGACCACCTTTTCATGCGAAGCACAGTACGTACAAGCGGTGTTTGATTTGAGTGCAGCCAGTTCTGTCATTATATATGTGCTTCTTCAGTACTGTGTAGTGTTGTGATAGAAACACAGGCCTTATCTCTAGGCTTTATTGAACATAGAATCTTCATAGTACTTCTGCAACAACAAAATATAATGACTAGTACATCTAATAATGGCTTCTACAGGGGATGGTGATGTCTTGCATATGTCAAGAGAAAAGTTATAACTACAGGCCACATATTTAAACTCACCATGTAATCTGCATCACTGATAAATGGCTATAGTAGGAGAGGGGGCTTGGACTTCCAGCAGGCATGCGTGAGCGTGTTTGATAGGAGTGAATGGAGACAAATGGTTTTTAATACTTGACGTGCTGTTGGAGTGTGAGCAAAGTAACATTTATGAAGGGATTCAGGGAAACCGGCAGGCCGGACTTGAGTCCTGGAGATGGGAAGTACAGTGCCTGCACTCTGAAGGAGGGGTGTTAATGTTGCAGTTTAAAAACTGTAGTGTAAAGCACCCTTCTGGCAAGACAGTGATGGAGTGAATGATGGTGAAAGTTTTTCTTTTTCGGGCCACCCTGCCTTGGTGGGAATCGGCCGGTGTGATAATAAAAAAAAAAAATAATAATAGTAGGAGAGAATCACACACCATGTGTTGGCGCCCATGACACACACCAAACTGTTGTTGTTGTTAAGGGCCCCAAGAGGTGGTGCAGTATTATCCTGCTGCTGCTCCCCACAGGACCAGTATCACTACATGTAGTTACAGTTGATTATTGTTCACTGCCTGTATCTTGTTACATTTTGATTATGTACCCATATATTTTTGTACCTGAGTTTTAAATAAAATATAAAAAAAAAAATTATTTCGCTATTTCGTGATATCTTTTTTGTTCCCAGAATTTCTGATAGGGTCTTCCAGGTCTTTTTTATATCACCTCATAAGTTGGATAATCTGTTCTCATAATACAGTTTTTTTGCCCTTCTTATCAGGCTGGTTATGATTGACGAGTAACGTTTTGTTTGGTCTCTGGTTATGTGACCCATTCTGTACTGTTTTTCATATCGGTGTTTTGTATTTATGGATTTGAGAATGCTGGGTGTTAGCCAGGGACTGTTCAGTATCTTAGCTGTCATCTGTTTAGTTTTTTTAGGGCAGTGCTTGTTATAGAGGTATTGGGTCTTTTTTAGAAAATTATTAAAACATTCGTCAATATCTGTATAGATTTCTAGCTCAGTGTGCCAGTCAATGTTTGTTACTGATGTTGTGAAGTTATTAATGGCTGCCTCATTGTGAAGTCTGAAGGTGACTTTAGTAGTGTTTTGGGGTACTTTACAATATACTTTATAATATTACCTATAATAGTAGCCTTAAAAGTAACATGCAAAGGTTATTACACTGAAAGGATTAATCACACTGCAGCCTAAGCAAAGAGAAGACGGCGGTTCCTTTCCGCAAACTTGTTGATCACACGATCAACAGGAACATGTACATCGTTATGGACGGCGAGTAGTGCGAGGCCGTTGAGGCGATCCTGACCTATGGTGCTCCTCAAGTATGTCTTCATGCGTTTCAGCTTCTGCATTTGAGACTGGCAGGGTCAGTAGGATGGTAAGGAGCTTCGCGATGTTTGGAAACATACGGGCCTCGGCATATTCCTTTGCTTTCTTGACAGATTCGAAGGCCGGAGCGGAACATGTCCACCGCTGTGTTTCCGTCTGCACGAGCAAAAGTGACTCAACGTCACTTTCGTAGAGTTTAGTGGCTTTAAGAACAGCATCCACGTTTGCTTTTGAGCCCCTGAGCAGCTCCTTCAATCGGAGAGCAACTGGCACAGTGTCATCATCAAATCTGCTCTTCAACTCAGCGATCACATGGTCAACGAACGGAATATACACCGAGCGCCGATAGTACTCCTCAGCACAGTCAAGTCAAACTATATAACGAAAAAAATATGAAAAGGGTAAAAATGGAAATACAGTACCAATGATAATAAATAAGTTAGTACAAACTTTCACTGCCAGTTTGATTCGAATACTATTTTATTATTATATTTTTTTTATTATCACACCGGCCGATTCCCACCAAGGCAGGGTGGCCCGAAAAAGAAAAACTTTCACCATCATTCACTCCATCACTGTCTTGCCAGAAGGGTGCTTTACACTACAGTTTTTAAACTGCAACATTAACACCCCTCCTTCAGAGTGCAGGCACTGTACTTCCCATCTCCAGGACTCAAGTCCGGCCTGCCGGTTTCCCTGAATCCCTTCATAAATGTTACTTTGCTCACACTCCAACAGCACGTCAAGTATTAAAAACCATTTTGTCTCCATTCACTCCTATCAAACACGCTCACGCATGCCTGCTGGAAGTCCAAGCCCCTCGCACACAAAACCTCCTTTACCCCCTCCCTCCAACCCTTCCTAGGCCGACCCCTACCCCGCCTTCCTTCCACTACAGACTGATACACTCTTGAAGTCATTCTGTTTCGCTCCATTCTCTCTACATGTCCGAACCACCTCAAAAACCCTTCCTCAGCCCTCTGGACAACAGTTTTGGTAATCCCGCACCTCCTCCTAACTTCCAAACTACGAATTCTCTGCATTATATTCACACCACAACATTGCCCTCAGACATGACATCTCCACTGCCTCCAGCCTTTTCCTCGCTGCAACATTCATCACCCACGCTTCACACCCATATAAGAGCGTTGGTAAAACTATACTCTCATACATTCCCCTCTTTGCCTCCAAGGACAAAGTTCTTTGTCTCCACAGACTCCTAAGTGCACCACTCACTCTTTTCCCTCATCAATTCTATGATTCACCTCATCTTTCATTAGACCCATCCGCTGACACGTCCACTCCCAAATATCTGAATACATTCACCCTCCATCCATACTCTCTCCCTCCAATCTGATATCCAATCTTTCATCACCTAATCTTTTTGTTATCCTCATAACCTTAGTCTTTCCTGTATTCACCTTAATTTTCTTCTTTTGCACACCCTACCAAATTCATCCACAATCTCTGCAAACTTCTCTTCAGAATCTCCCAAGAGCACAGTGTCATCAGCAAAGAGCAGCTGTGACAACTCCCACTTTGTGTGTGATTCTTTATCTTTTACCCCACGCCTCTTGAAAAAGACCCTCGCATTTCTTCTCTACCCCCCTCTTAAATATATTAAACAACCACGGTGACATCCACATCCTTGTTAACCCCTACTTTTACTGGGAAAAAATTTCCCTTTTTCCTACTACTCTAACTTGAGCCTCCTACCTTTTAAAAAACTCTTCATGTTTCAGTAACCTCCCCTCCTACACCAACACTTGCAACACTGCCCATTCCCCCCCTATCCACCCTTATACGCCTTTTCCAAATCCAAAAATGACAAGACCTCTTGCCTTTTAAATATTTTACTTATATGTTTCACTGTAAACACCGGGTCCCCCCCCCTACCTTTTCCTAACCCTCCTTGTTCATTGCATCCTATTCTCCGTCTTACTCTTAATTCTTTCAATTTAACTCCCCTACCTTTACGGTACACCAAAGACTTATCCCCCAAATTTTTGCACTCTCTTTTACCCCCCTTTCCTTTATCAAAGGAACTTGATGCTCTCTGCCAACCCCTGGGTCTTACCCTTTTCCTACTTTTATTAAATAATTGCACCAACCACCCCAAAACATACCCCACCTGCTTTTAACTTTTATCTTACCCCATCAATCCCGGCTGCTTACCCCCTTTCATTTTTACCTACGCCTACGAATTCCCCCACCTCACAAGGTTTTCCCTCACTCCTCAAAGATTTTATTCTCCTTCCCCTTCACGAAATCCGCCCCCTTTTTCATCAACTTAACATTCCTAAAATTTTCCTTCCACTTCCCAAAACCTCCCAATCTCCATTTAAAAAACCCTTCCTTTTTTAACACAAATCCATTTGTTCTCTGGGTTTCAAATTTTAATCTCCCCCAAAAATTTTTTCTTTTTTCAAAAAAATTTTTGATAAAAACTCCCCACTCTTATTTTCTCTCTTTTTACATTGCTTCACCCTCTCTTAATTCCTCTTTTTCTCCCTATACTCTTCCCCCCCCTTTCATCACTTCTCTTTGTTTAAAAAATTTTCCATTTGCTAACTTTCCCCCTTTTCTACCTCTTTACACCTTTTCCCAAACCTCCTCTTCCCCCCGCACCCACTTTCCTGTAACCACAAACTTTCTGAACACTCAACATACATTTTAAAACCTACCCCTACCTTTCGACCCCCTTTCCTATACTCTCATTGCCCCTTATCCCCCAAAAGTGTTTTTTTATCTTTCCCTAACTGCCTCCTCTTTTTGTTTTTTAAACCTTCACCTCTCTCTTCCCTGATGCTTCTATTTTTCCTTGTATCCCCTCACCTTTTACTCTCATTGCTCAACAGAAATATCTATAATTTTTGTGGCCCCCTATAAACTGTACATCCCGAAGTTTACTAACATCTTTTATCTACCAATACATAATCCAACAAACTACTGTCATTTTTGCCCTACACATATCGTGTATACTTTTATCCTCTTTTCTTAAAATATGTATTACCTATAACTAAACCCCTTCTATACAAAGTTCAATCAAAGAGCTCCCATTATCATTTACACCTGGCACCCCCAAACTTACCTACCACACCCTCTCTAAAATGTTCTCCTACTTTAGCATTCAAGTCCCCTACCACAATTACTCTCTCACTTGGTTCAAAGGCTCCTATACATTCACTTAACATCTCCCAAAATCTCTCTCTCTCCTCTGCATTCCTCTCTTCTCCAGGTGCATACACACTTATTATGACCCACTTCTCGCATCCAACCTTTACTTTAATCCACATAATCTTGAATTTACACATTCATATTCTCTTTTCTCCTTCCATAACTGATCATTTAACATTACTGCTACCCCTTCCTTTGCTCTAACTCTCTCAGATACTCCAGATTTAATCCCATTTATTTCCCCCACTGAAACTCTCCTACCCCCTTCAGCTTTGTTTCGCTTAGGGCCAGGACATCCAACTTCTTTTCATTTATAACATCAGCAATCATCTGTTTCTTGTCATCCGCACTACATCCACGCACATTTAAGCAACCCAGTTTTATAAAGTTTTTCTTCTTCTCTTTTTTAGTAATTGTATACAGGAGAAGGGGTTACTAGCCCATTGCTCCCGGCATTTTAGTCGCCTCATACGACACGCATGGCTTACGGGGAAAGATTCTTTCCACTTCCCCATGGACCAATAGAAGGAAATAAAAAAGAACAAGAGCTATTTAGAAAAAGGAGAAAAACCTAGATGTATGTATATATATATATGCATGTGCGTGTCTGTGAAGTGTGACCAAAGTGTAAGTAGGAGTAGCAAGATATCCCTGTTATCTTAGCGTGTTTATGAGACAGAAAAAGAAACCAGCAATCCTACCATCATGCAAAACAGTTACAGGTTTTTGTTTCACAGTCATCTGGCAGGACGGTAGTACTTCCCTGGGTGGTTGCTGTCTACCAACCTACTACTGGCATACTATATCTCACAGAATTTTCTGTTGTTTTCAATAGTGGTCTCAACACTTTTGTAGCTTGAATAGTGAGATAATATCTCACTATTCAAGCTACACATACTGACTCACTGCGAGCCGGGCACGAACCAGGACGAGAGGGTAAGGGTTCATGAACCATTCAGTGACCTTACTGCACCAGGTAAAGGGGCCAGGGCAAGATTAATACATTAGGCTATTGTGTTTATGCCTTTTTTGGGCCTTGTGGGACAGTGCCAGAGGGGAGTGGGTTGGAGCCTTGGGCTATCCCTCGGTACCTCCCGGGAAAAGGGTTTTTTAAAAAAATAATAATAATAAAAATAATAATAATAATAAATAATAATGTTTGTTTTTTTTATTAGGCAAAGTTTAAACATTTTACCCATACTCTGAGTAGGGGAAAATTTGTTGAAACTTACCCAAAAAAAAAAATAACAATTATTTTATTATTTTATTATTATTATTATTATTATTATTATACTCTTTCACGGTGGGCCCCGTGGGCATGCTCCAAGGCCCCAAACCCACTCCACTCGGGACTGTCCAAAAGGGCCCAAAAAACAGGATAAACACAATAGCCTTAATGTATTAAATTTTGCCCTGGCCCCTTTACCGGTGCAGTAAGGGCCTAAATGGTTCATAAAACCCTTCCCTCTCGTCCTGGTTTTGTGCCGGCCGCAGTGAGTCGTATGTGTGTTGGAGCCTTGAAATAGGGGGAGGGGGACTCACCGTCACGGGGTCACGCTGCATCAGCCATCTTGTGAAAATTTGTGTGGACTGCCCCAAGTGGTCGCCTACCCTGGCAAACTCTGTTGAACCGAGCTCTGAGGTGGGTACTCGCCCACAAATGGCTTTAGGACGATTTTCACAAAGATTGGTATTTCAAGAAAAACCGCCTGCATGCACGATAAAAGGGCCAACTTACTTGGTTTGCAGCTTATCCTGATCTTCAACTTCCAAGCCCAGCTTTTTTGCCCTTTGGACTTCCCCTCAGAAACCCGTGAACCGGGAGCATTAATTCCTGCAAAATTCAATCGTTATTAGTTCCCGCCTGCACCCCAGAAATTCCTATATCCAAGAGGGTATGTATCCCCTAGTATAACTATGCAGACTCAGACACTAGCTTCAGACGGCTCTGAGACACTGGTACTTACTGGGCATGCTCTCTCTGTCGCACGCCGGGCCCACAGTTAAAACTCACTCACAATCTCCCAAGACACTGGCCAGAACCCACGGGAAAAAAGTGAAGATCTTGTCTTACTGTATGGGCTGATGGAGGAGGTCATCTACGGTACATCGAGGTGCCTCTACCAGATTTCCCCAGGTCTCAGATGTGAAGACACGTGGGGGCGCTGTCTGCTGATCACGGCACGTCTTGCCCAGTTGGTGTCTGTCGTAAGAAGAGCGAGCTGGTCTCCCTTCCAGACCCTCGTCTCTTCGTTCAAACTAGGGCTGCCAGTTCTCCCTAGCTAACTTATCCTAGTGTTTGCCTACATTATCGGCCTATTACTACCTATGTTAAGGTCTTAGGTCTACTTTATCATTATCTACAGATGCCTTAGTAAACCTAATATTAGTGTACTACCAGTAAAACTACCTACTCCTTCCCTGAAGAGTAAATCTATGAATTAAATAAGCTTACCAACAACCACCAACCAGAGAATGCCTTGTTTGGGAGGGTTTAAGGGCAGCCCGGCTCAGCCGACCCGACGGCCATGCTGGATCTGAGCTGTGGAACTATTTGGACCAAATAAATTTCCACATCCTCCCGCCGGCGAAGGTAGGCGCTAAGTCTAGATCAAGTCTGCCTCCCGCAGGCCCCCCCAGTGGGCCCTGGACTTGAGCGCCGTTCGACGGGTTGTCCGGCCGCTCAGCTCACTCAACCTCTGGTCTAATTTCTCATGTCCCGGTCCCACCGTGTGGACCTCGAGAGGTAAAAGCCTGTTGATGGGTCTTATAGTCTCGACACCGTTCATTCTCACTTTCACCATTCTCAACCGCCCAGCCTTGTCTGGGTGGGTTGACACTACCAGGCCAAGAGGCCAGTATGCCCTGGGTGCCTCGGATTCTACTAGCACCAGGTCCCCTTCACTTAGCATCATCTTATTTGCCTCGGGGTCGGCACCATAGAAATGTTCCTGCAAGGTTGTCAAGTAATCCCTGCGCCACACCTGGTTCCATTTGTCCAGGATGTTCACCAGTCTGTTGTGACTCCTGTGCAGTTCTTCATTGATGGGGGGACCATCTGGCCCATAATAATCCAGCTCCTTGGAAGACTGACTCAAAATTGCAGGGAAGGGCTCAATCCTTCTTCCAAAAAAGCATGTGATTGGGGGTGAGAGCTTCTTGCTCGTCAATCCCATTTTGTACGTAGGTCAGAGGCCTGTTATTAACTCTTGCCTCTATCTCAACTAACACTGTCCTCAGTTCATCACAGCTCACCCTCCTGCCGTGCAAGACCTTCCGAATGCACCTTTTGACTGTGCCCACCATGCGTTCATAGAATCCCCCTTGCCAGGGCGCCCTGGGAGCTATGAACCTCCACTCACACTCTATTCTCTTCAGGTGTTCTCGTACTTCTCCGTTGTCCCTAAGATTCCTGAAAACTTTATCGGCCACCCTAAAGCTTGTGCCATTGTCCGAGATAATCAATCGCGGGCAGGGAGAATCGGGCGTAAACCTCCTGAACAACCCACGAAATTCTCTGTTGCATATCTTCGGGCCAACCCAAATGAAACCGCTCGATATTTGGCACAAGTAAACAGGAACATAAATTTTTCTGAGGCCCCACCCTATCGTCCCGGGGTTTTCTTCAATGGGATCCCCCAGTATATCTTTTCCCTTTTACCATCTCAAAGGGCCTGTCACTATGTACCCCCCCTTTAGGAAAGCGGGGGGAAACCTGGGTATTTTAGGGCCCCATTGTACCCCGGGGAAAAAAACCGTGAAACTTTTAGCACCCTTTTGCCCGGCACCGACCCTTCAGTCCCCCAGTAATTCTGACGTAGGCAGGTGGGGGTTATCCCCAAACCCCCCATGAAAAGCCCTCTGATGGGCATTTTTGTATCAATAGCTTTTCGCCCATCCCCCTTTTCCAGCAGCACGGGATTTTTTGGCCCCCATAGAATGCTCAAAGTTTGTTTTCCCCCCTGCATCTTATTAGCCCCGCATGATCAGGAACAACCCCCAAAAAGAGTAAACCCAAATTTTGCTGTTCCCTGATCGTCATCGTTGACCGGGGCCCTGACGCCATAACCTGCTCCCCGGGCCCGAAGTATTTTCAGCACCCCCTGGAAACCTCTCCCTTGGAACTGGTTTTATCCAATTTTCTCTGGGACCCACGAGAGAAAACCCTGTCGACCTTGGCTTACCTTTTAAAGAAAGCTTCCTAAACAAATCGAAATACCCTTTCCGTGATCCCTTTTAATTTTTCTCCACAGGAGTAGCGCCGGGGGCAAATATTTCAGTGTCGTTTTCCCCTGCAAAATGAAACTATCTGGGGTTGCCTCCACAAAATTTCTGCTCTGGCCACCAATCCCTTCCCGGGTAACCTCGGGGCCTTTAAACCAAATCCCCTTTTTTACTCGGGCTTTCGGGGTGTCACCCCCCTGGGCTTATCAGGTCGCGGGGTTTTAAATCTGGGGGCACATACAGAATTGTTTGACGTTGACTAAAATTCCCCTTAATCTCTTTACCCGTTTCCCTGACATAGGACCCAAAGACCCTCTCTTTCCCTGGACCCACTTTAACCCACCTCCGAGTCTGTCCATACAAAGGTTGTGTAAACCCTCAGATTATTTCAAAAACCTCCTCAAAAATTTTTTACCCAGTCTTGCCCCAGCAACATCGCCGTGACTCCTTTGGGATCGAGCAACCCTTTTAAAGGGTTTTCACCCGCGCACGCCCCTGGTGACCAGATTATTTGGGCCCCCCGGGCCCACCAAATACGCTATTTGCCCCATGGCCCTGGAGGGGGGCATCACAAAAGACGTGCAAGCCAAAATCCCCCCGGGGAAACCCGATGGACCTGGGGAATGGGGAACCCCGTGCAATTCTGCTAGGTCTTTGTTTAACCAACCCCCACTCCTGGCAGCCTGTTTCGGCAGTGGGTCGTCCCAACCAAAGGTTAAAAGCCCCCGGGGCCCCCTTGTTGCACTGCATCCCCCCCTAAAATGGTAAATGGGGGGTCAAAAAAAACCCAAAGGATCGAAGGCAGCCCTCCCACTTTCCAGCAAAAAACCTTTCCCTGGTCACTTCCCTTCCCCATCAGGCTTTCCTCTTTACCCAAAAGCTGTTTTCCCCTTGATTTCCCCTCATCCCAACACCGATGTTACCTCAGGCATTTGAGTAGCCAAAAAGGGCCCACGTTCCACCGGCCCCCAACGTGGATTGTTTGTCACCCATTCTCTCAATGGAAATTTAGCCGAGAGAAACTCCTGATTAAAACTCTCGGAAAAATGTCCACAACAGCCTTTCATCTGAGGGGCCCCCCTTCAGTTGTAAACAAAAAATAGGGTTTTCAGAAATTTCCCTTTAAGGGGGCGGGAAACATTTCACAAGGGGGTAGTCTATGGTAGCCTGAAATGGGAAGGGTTTAAAACTATGGCAAAAAACAACCCCTGCCCTGAATCTATAGGTATCTCCCCTTTTGTTGGGCACCCCCCTGTTTACCCAAACCCCACAAAAAACCTTGTGACCCCCCCCTTTCCCCTGGGGCGAAAACCCAATACTAGGGAAAGGTTTTTCCCTAATTTTCCTGCCTCCCCGCATGGGCCCTTTACTTTTTCTGCCCTGAATCTCAAAAACAAAATCTGCAATTTCTGCGCAGGGGGGGCCCCCGGGAAAAGCAAACAGTCGTTAAACCAAATTGCTCTCGGGGACTCACCTGCGACCCTGCATTTAAGACTACCTGTGGGGGGGGTTTAAACCCGACCCTTTTGGTGACTGCCATGTTTTGGGAAGATAAGGTTTTTTTTCCCCCCCCCCAAGGGCGGGCGGGGCCCCTTTTCCCTCAATAAACCCCAAAGGGCCACCCGTTCCTTAATAATATCACCCATATTTCCCCCCCAAACCCCCCCCCCCTTCCCCCCCCTTTGCCCAGGCTGTTAAACCAATTGAATCAAAGGGACCACGTGCCCCCTTTTAAAAATTAGGGGCAGCTTTGGGGGGCCCCGGGGTTTCCATGGAGTCCCCCCCAATACTGCCCGGGCCCAAAACTCATATTTTTCAAGAAATCTCGATCGTCTCTTCGGTTGGGGGGGTGGCTGGTCACCTTTAATCCCTACAAAAACCCCCAGTCCCATATTTTATGGCCCGGGCTCACGCCCGGATATCCCAATTTGCGCCTCTGACGGGACCTTCGGCACCCAATCCGCATCACCCAGTACAGCCTCCCCCCACTGTAATACCGAGGGCCCCCCCTTTCCCCGGGGGGTCGCGGGGAAATTTGGAGGGGTTACTCCCCCTCCTACTTTTAAACCCCCTGGGTCCTGTACAGCCCAAAACCCCTCCTTGTAACCCTTCCCCGTAGACCCCAATCGTCTAGGTAATCCCCTCCTACCAAGATGCCTAAATTACTAAAAATTGCCCTTGTGGGGCAATGTCGGGGGTTCTCACCTTCACCCCCCCCAAACTCCCTCAAACGTTTGCCCTGCTGCAGCCAGCCCCCATTTGGTAAAAAAATTTTGGGGCACCTTTTAAACCATAAAGGGCTGTTTTTTCCCGTCGATGCCCGGCTAACCTAACCTCACATTGACACTGGTTTAAGCCCTTTGCGGGGCCCTTCCCCCCCAAAAACCCTTCCACCTTCATGTCAACTTTCCCTTTTTTCCCCTCCATTTTCAACCTAGTTGCTAGCCCTTCTGCTATGAAGGATCCCCTGCCCCACTTTTCCCAAGAAAAAACGGGTTTGTTTCAAGACTTTTTCCTGTTCGCGCCACCGCCATTAAAGGTGGGGAAGGGCCCCCGACCCGAAACTGCTCACCCAAAAAATCTCGGTGCCGTACCACCACACCATCGCTCTTCCCCAACTTGTTCCTTTGCTCTCCGCCCCTTTTTTGCGGGTTTTCTCTCCTTTTAAATTGTGCTAATCCCGGCATCATTAGGCACAGGGCACTGTGGTTCTTTCCCTTCCCCGCAGCCCCGACAAATCCCTGAACTGGGTTTACAGGGCCCCCCGGCAAAAAGTTCTCCACAACCCCTGAAACAAAGTCTCAACTTCCCTTTTCCCCTGAAAAACCCCCTTTTGGGTTTTAAAAAGGTGAACTTGAACAAACCCCGAAACTAAGTGGTTTTTTTTCTTTAAAAAAACACCACCCTCCATACGGCCGTTTTTTGTGGCCCCCTCCCGGCCCGTTGGGGGGAGGACCGCCCTTGGGGATAATACGTTCCTACCTTAGAAGGGGGTGGTTTAGGTCTAATTTTTTTCGAATGCTTTGGGGGAAATTTCCCGACTTCTCCTTGGGAGGGAATTTTTTCTCCCCCCCTGACCTACCTCAGGAGTTATGAGATCCCCAAAACCCTTTAAAAAATTTGTTTTAAAACGTTTAACCTATTCGCCGATATTTTAAGGGGGAAAATCATGGCCCCTGTCGTGCTAGCCAGTTTTTCCCCTTTAAACACCTGGGTAAAAGGAAACCCCTTCTGAAAACATTTCTCATCATGCAAATCCCCTAAAAATTTTTTCAAGCTCATAACTCAATACGGAACTTTTTCTAGGCTTTGACGGCAAGTCCGGGAAGCCTCAAATCCAACAACCGATTTAAAAAAAAGCTACCTTTAATTTTCCCAGTGTTTCCAAAATGTCTTTTTAAAATTTGGGCTTTGGAATTTTTTGGGAAATTTTGTCAGTAATCTGGTAGTGCCGGGCCGGGCTAAGGCTTTACCCTTGGGCTGCGGAAACCCCAAAAACGGGAAACTTGACGGCATCTTACAAATCGTTTTTGTATCTAACTGGGGTCTAAACGATCCCCGAAAGCAATGTACTCTGTTTAAGGGGTTTCCCTCGAACTTTTTCAAATTCAACTGGGGCAACTTGGGGGAACATAAGACAGGGGTGTGGTTGTTTTGGGGAAAAAGCGGTGTTCCAAACCCCCCCCTTGGAATACTAGCCCCCTTTTAAAGTACTTTAAATTATCTTTTTCCATTTTCATTTCCTGAAAGACAATCTCAAACATCCTTATCGAAATTTGTCCATAGCCTCTGAAGACTTCCCCGGATTCATCATCCTCAATAGCCTGTTTCTCAAAATGCTGAAATCTCATTCATAGCTTGCCCATTTTTCCCCCCAAACTCTTCAAGCAGTCTTGGGAAATTTATCGCAGTCTACATTTCTGCGTTGGCAAGTACCTTTCACGTTCCCATTCTGTTCAGAACCCTTTGTATGCGCAAAGATCGTTTTAAAATTTTTTTAAAAACTAAAACCGACCTCCCCGAAACCACATCTCTATTTTCGAAGTTTAATGGGAGTGTAAAACAAAATTTTACTTTAAAACCCCTCCCCCCCCACAGAAAGTCACGGGGTTAGGGAACAAAAAAAACATTCCCTTTAAAGGGTTTCCCCCCCCAACAAGCTTAACAATTCCCTTTGTTTTTAAATTTACTCTACAAAGAATCAAAAATGTACACTGTTAGCTCTCAAATCCCAAACAAAAAAGTGAAAACATTGGGAAAACTTAATCTAACACTTAAATTTTACAATTTCCCAAATAATTACAGGACTTTTTAAACCCAATCTCAGGTATAATTTTAAAATCCCACATTAAAATGAATCAAAGATATGAAAATCACACAATAAAAGGGTTCAGTAATACAAAATTTAAAAACACTTGGTTAACACAAGCAAATTCAACAATTTAACTTGTAAACAGTAAATAAATAATGTTAAATTTAAACCCGCTTGGCCCGTTCCCAGCTTCTCTTCTACATGGATGGTTGGGTAAGGGGAAATCCCAAAACCCACCCAGTGGGGCTATAACTTAAAACCCGGGGTTTTAAATCCCTTAAATAATAAATAGGTTAAATCTGTTCTTTCTATATAACCTTTGTAAAATTTTACAAGCCCAGCCAAAATGGGGGCTACCTTGAAAAACCACTGTAATAATCAAAAACACAATTCCCTAACCCCGGAAAACTTGTAATCACTGTAAAAATTAAATTCACAAGGGTTTTTCTTTCCTTCCTGGCCCGCCTGTAAATTAAGCAAAAAAAACTTTTTGTTAAACAGCTTGGGCCCAGCCTCTGTGTAACTTTTACCTAGGTGGGGCCCAACTTAACCAAAATTTTTTTAAAAATGTTCCAAAATGTGGGCCTTTTATGATAGCTTAACCCCAACTCCCTTTTTAAAATGGTTTTCCCAAAATGTTTGGGCCCAGCTATTAAAAGCTTAACCAGCTAAACCCCATCACGGTTTTCCCAAGGACCCCTTTTTGAAAATTTGGTTTTGGACCCGCCTCCAAGTGAGTCGGGCCCAACCCCGGCAAACCTGTTACACCGACTCTGGTGGGTTTCCCCATCCCACCCCGGGGGCTTATAAAGGAAAAGATTTTTACAAAAAGATTGGTATTCCAAGAAATCTCGCCTGCATGCACGTAAAAAAGGGCCAAATTACTCGGGGGTTGCAGAATTTCCAAACTTCAACTTCCCCAACCTAGGGTTTAGCCCCCTTTGGGCTTCCCCTCAGAAACCAAAGTGCAACCTTGGGGCCCTTTTCCTGCAATATTCAAACGGGTTTTTAGTGTCCTTCCTGCACCCAGAAATTCCTAAAACCCCAAAAGGGTATGAATTTCCCCTATAAAACTAAGCAGACTCAGACCTAGCTTTAAAAGGCTCTGAACACGGAAATTTTCCCGGCATGCTCTCCTGCCCAAACCCCGGGGCCCCCAAATTAAAAATCACCACAATCCCCAAGACAAATTGGGCCCAAAACCCCCGGGAAAAAAGTGAAGGAAACTTTTTCTTAACCCGATGGGGGTTGGAGGAGGGCCTCTACCGGGAAAAACGAATTTCCTCCCACCAGATTTTTCCCCCGGTCCAGATGTGAAGACACGTGGGGGGGGCCGTCCCCGATCACGGCACTTTTTGCCCAGTGGTTCTGTCGAAGAAAAAGGGGAGCTGGGCACCCTTTCCCGGGCCCTCGTCTCTTTGTTCAAACTAGGGCTGGGGCCCGTTCTCCCTAGCTAAAATTATCCTAGTGTTTTCCTACAATTTTCGGCCAAAACTACCTATGTTTTAAGGGGCTTTGGCTACTTTTAAACATTATCTACAGATTTCCTTAAAACCTTTTAAAATTTTGTGTACTACCAGAAAAAATCCCCACTCCTTCCCTTAAGGGGTTTAAAACTAAAAAATTAAAATAAGCTTTACCAAAAAAACCGCCAACCAGAGAATGCCTTTTTTTTGGGAGGGTTTAAAAGGGCCCCCCGGCTCGCCGACCCGACGGCCATGCGGGGATCTGAGCTGGGGAATTTTTGGACCAAATAAATTTCCACAGTCTGATGTTATCATGTGCTCTCAACATACAACACTGCTTGACGCTCGTTGAGGCTGACCTCGCTCTCTCAGACCTGCCTGCCTCTCTGGGTGTTATGCAAATTTCTTTCAAGTTAGACTTTTCCACGATTTTTTTTTGCCACATCTCATTATTCTCAGCATCAATACAGCTCCAAAATGTTTATTATAAGTATCCAACCTTAAAAAAGCATTTTTGTATTGTTATGGAGCTAGAGGTATTAGTGGTCTGTAAACTTGCAAAGTTGCAAAACAAATTTAAATGCATCCCAAAGCAGTGCCGTAACTACGGGGAGCCTGGGGGATCCGCCCCCCTCTCCCTCACTAGAGCTGTGGGCTCCCCCCCCACTTGAAAAGGAGTATCTGCATAGTTTTGTGTCTGAAAAGTAAATATATATATATATATATATATATATATATATATTATATATATATATATATATATATATATATATCGGCTTTAAATCTCAAATAATTCGGGAGGGCATGCCCCCGCCATGTAAAGGATGGCCCCTCCTTCCCCTCGCCCCAAAATGAAAACCCAGCTACGACACTGGCCCAAAGCCCAAAGAGGGCAAAGGGGGGGGGCCCGGGCCCCCCCCTTATATCCGCGCCTGCCTGAGAGTAGTAAGTGATCGTTGTTCATGCGTGCATCAGTTTATCATACTTCCTAGGTTTTGACTAAATTGGCTAATGTTTGATTGTGGAACTCTGTAGATGTTTATCACTGTGAGAGGTTTTTGTAGGTATTTGGATTTGAATTTAGCTATTATATATTCCCCATGTTCATCCCTTGTGCAAGTATGAGTGATACATTCTAGTTGGTCTGAGTAGTATATAGCTGTGCCACCCCCTTGTTGGTCTGAGTCAAGCTCAGTGCCATAGGTTAGCTTTAGTGCCATTTAGAAAAAAAGTGTCATTTGAAAACAGGTGAATTTGTAAATGAAGTGATAAGCCTATAGAGGCAGGTGCCAGAAGTCGCCAGAAACTTACCACAGGTCAGCTGTTTAAATAATCTTCCTGGCCTGCTAGTGTACTCGCATATAATCTAGTGATACCAGTGAATAGCAGAATACGTGTTGTAGTAGCAACTAACCAGTATTATAATGTACTTAGTGGAGTGGAGTGACTTTCATTAGTTTCTTTTTTCTTGAAATACCACGGAAAGCACTAGCGACCGTTTCGGTGGTTTTATCAGGAATGGGTACTAATTCACTGTACTGCATCAGGGGTGTCACTAGCACGTTAAGAGACCATACAATAAGTGTCAGGGGCCCGAGACCGTTCAACTGCCTCCCAGCACACATAAGGGGGATTACCAACAGACCCCTGGCAGTCTTCAAGCTGGCACTGGACAAGCACCTAAAGTCGGTTCTGACCAGCCGGGCTGTGGCTCGTACGTTGGTTTGCATGCAGCCAGCAGCAACAGCCTGGTTGATCAGGCTCTGATCCACCAGGAGCCTGGTCACAGACCGGGCCGCGGGGCGTTGACCCCCGGAACTCTCTCCAGGTAAACTCCAGGTAAACCTGGTTATACAAACAAACCCCGTTCTTCTGACCTTTAATATATTTTTTTTATATTTTATTTAAAAGCAACATACACATAAACCATAATAAGAAAAAAAACACAACCGACAATTAGCAAATCAAAAAACCGTGGCAGACAATGTCAGTACACACACAAAAAACAAAAATCAAATATATTTTAACACACTGATATAACAAAATTCTACTGAAATAAAGCCAATCAGTTTACGGAAAAAAAACATACCGACTATTAAAAAAAAACGTCGGAGTCATTATAAAACATGTAGGAATAAGTCCTATAATCATGTATAAATGTATATACATGCCAGTATAGACTGGAGAATACATAGACCTCATCGTCACTAACAATGATGATCTGATAAGAAATGTCACCATATCAAAAACAATATACTCAGATCACAACATAATTGAGGTTCAGACATGTATGCGTGGAGCCCCAGACCGACAAATGAGACTAGTTTACGAGGAGCATTCACCAAATTCAACTTCATTAACAAAAACATAAAGTGGGACCAAGTAAACCCAAATCCTAACCGATTATAAGCTTTGGGAAGATATACTAAGCAACACAGGGCCCCAACTTATGCCTAGAACAGATTACTTGGTGGCACTCGATGTATGCACAAGGCTTATTCCCCTAAGAAAAAGGCGAGTATATGTAAAAAAGAAAGAGACAGGCCTCCCTTTACAGCGACGGAAAGAATAACAAGCGGCTAAAAAAAGGTCAATATATCTGAAATGCATAGGGGGACACGGTCAGAGAAATAGCAAGCATCAAACTTAAGCTAAAGGAATTTTTATAGGAGTCAGGAATCGCGGGAAGAATTAAAAGCCATAAATGAAATCGAAAGAAACCCAAAGTATTTCTTCTCCTATGCAAATCAAAGTCGAGAACAACGCCAGTATTGGGCCCCTGCTTAAACAAGATGGGTCATACACAGATGACAGCAAGGAAATGAAGTGAGCTACTCAAGTCCCAATACGACTCAGTTTTTAGCAAGCCGTAACCAGACTGAGAGTCGAAGATCAAAATTAATTTTTTATGAGAGAGCCACAAAATTTGGTTAACACAAGCCTATCCGATGTTATCCTGACGCCAAATGACTTTGAACAGGCGATAAATGACATGCCCATGCACTCTGCCCCAGGGCCAGACTCAGGGAACTCCGTGTTCATCAAGAACTGCAAGAAGGCCCTTATCACGAGCCTTTTCCACCCTATGGAGAGGGAGCAGGGACAGGGGGTCGTCCACAGTTACTAAAAAACAACAGACATAGCCCCACTCCAAAAAAGGGGCAGTAAAGCAGCAGCAAAGAACTACAGACCGATAGCACTAAATCCCATATCATAAAAATCTTTGAAAGGGTCCAAAGGGAAGCAAGATCACCACCCATCTAGAAATCCATCAGTTACGCAACCCAGGGGAACATGGGTTTAGAACAGGTCGCTCCTGTCTATCTCAACTATTGGATCACTACGACAAGGTCCAAAGCACTAGAAGATAAGAAGAATGCAGATGTAATATATACAGACTTTGCAAAAGCCTTCGACAAGTGTGACCATGGCGAATAGCGCACAAAATGCGTGCTAAAAGGGAATAACAGGAAAAGTCGGTCGATGGATCTATAATTTCCTCACTAACAGAACACAGAGAGTAGTCGTCAACAGAGTAAAGTCCGAGGCGCTACGGTGAAAAGCTCTGTTCCACAAGGCACAGTACTCGCTCCCCTCTTGTTCCCCATCCTCATATCCAACATAGACAAGGATGTCAGCCACAGCACCGTGTCTTCCTTTGCAGATGACACACGAATCTGCATGACAGTGTCTTCCATTGTAGACACTGCAAGGCTCCAGGCGGACATCAACCAAATCTTTCAGTGGGCTGCAGAAAACAATATGAAGTTCAACGATGAGAAATTTCAATTACTCAGATACGGTAAACACGAGGAAATTAAATCTTCATCAGAGTAATAACAAATTCTGGCCACAAAATAGAGCGAAACACCAACGTCAAAGACCTGGGAGTGATCATGTCGGAGGATCTCACCTTCAGGACCATAACATTGTATCAATCGCATCTGCTAGAAAAATGACAGGATGGATAATGAGAACCTTCAAAACTAGGGAGGCCAAGCCCATGATGACACTCTTCAGGTCACTTGTTCTATCTAGGGTGGAATATTGCTGCACACTAACAGCACCTTTCAAGGCAAGATGAAATTGCTGACCTTGAAAATGTACAGAGAACCTTCACGGCGCACATAACGAGATAAAACACCTCAGTTACTGGGAGCGCTTGAGGTTCCTAAAACTGTATTCCCTGGAACGCAGGTGGGAGATACACATGACTGTATACACCTGGAAAATCCTAGAGGGACTAGTACCGAACTTGCACACGAAAATCACTCACTACGAAAGCAAAAGACTTGGCAGACGATGCACCATCCCCCAATGAAAAGCAGGGGTGTCACTAGCACGTTAAGAGACCATACAATAAGTGTCAGGGGCCCGAGACTGTTCAACTGCCTCCCAGCACACATAAGGGGGATTACCAACAGACCCCTGGCAGTCTTCAAGCTGGCACTGGACAAGCACCTAAAGTCAGTTCCGGATCAGCCGGGCTGTGGCTCTGTACGTTGGTTTGCATGCAGCCAGCAGCAACAGCCTGGTTGATCAGGCTCTGATCCACCAGGAGGCCTGGTCACAGACCGGCCGCGGGGGCGTTGACCCCTGGAACTCTCTCCAGGTAAACTCCAGTCATAAAGAATTTTAGTCCATTGTGCATTCCGAAACTGAGCATGGAAAGGGAGAGCACAATGTGTTGGTCTTTTCTGAGTAGAACGAGAAGGTGGCAAAGAAGTATCATTGGGCAATTGTTGTTGGTGTTTAAGAGTGGGACCAGTGTTGGTCCGATGTGGGACGGGCTAGTGATTCAAAAATTGCCGCACTGTAGAGGGAGAGGCCAGAAGCATAGTCAAAGGAGAGCGGAGGTCAGACAAATCGAAGGAGTCATGTCGAAAACCCCCCGGCACCTGAAGTGGGTGACGAAACACACCACAAGAGGTACAGGGGCCTTGGGAGTGTCTGAAGAGTGGTCAAAAGACAAGGCGAGGTCAGAACGGGGTGCGGTAACAAGAAGGGGCCCGGGGTAGCAGGGTCATGGATGGGTCCTCCATGGTTAGGTTACTTCTTTCTTTTTGTTAAGAAAAAAAGAAAGAAAAGAAAATAAAAATAAAAAAAAAATAAAAAATGGGGGACTGGGGAGGGATAGTTCCTAGGAGGAATGAAAAGGCCAAAAATCTCCCTCCATGCCCAAGAGGACCTCAGCACCACAAAATAGCGCAGATGTGGCATGGAACCTGCCATACTCTACCCTTTTTGCCAGTAAACACAAAACTGGGATAGCAAACCTCATATCTGCCCAAGCTACCTCAGTGGACAAAAGAGAGGGCGTCCAGATATCTGCACAAAGCATATCTCCTTTGCCACCACCCCAGAATCCGAAAGCAGCCTCCAGAATACACCATCACCCGAAAGACACCCAAAGCCACTCCTCGGAGACTGGACAGGGATTGGGGCATCTCCAGGCTATCCAGATTCCATGGCAAACTACACCACCACCAAGAACCTCAATGAATAGGATTGACCCCGGTACCCTTTCCCCTACCCAGGAACTAGCGTGCCAGTGGGAAAAATCCCAAAGGCCAAAATGGGAAGGGCAAAAGGGAGGGTGAGGAGGAGGAGAGGAAAGGAAAAAGGGAGGAGGGCGAGAATTAGATAGGGAAGGGGGGATTGGGGGGACAGTTGGGTTTTGTTCTGAGGAAGGAGACCAACGGGTTTCTAATTCCTCAGACAAAGAGCCCTTCACCACGCCAAGGAGCCCCCCTTGAAGAGGATGACGTGGCAAGTGATTACCCTTGCCCACTTAAAATCCAAAAGACGATGTGAGGTCCGATTATATTGATAATGCAGCACATTTCAAACTTACTGCAGGGGCACATGCAGGAGACCACCAATGCATGCATGTCTGAGAATGCCTGCCTGAGGTTTGAAGAGTAGAACGTGACACTGCAGTAAAAACTAAGGTGAAAACTGGGGGGCACCAGCTCATCAACAGAGGAAGAAGAAGAGTATGAGTCCCAGTTCGCTCATCCAAATTGCCCCAAAGGGGCTACGAGGCGGTCAGGAATAGGTAATTGAAGTAAGGATAGGAAAGTGATCTCATGCAAATCTGGGAGAACAGGCCAAGCATACTGAAGTGCAATTGACGAGGAGCAGATTAGAAAGATCAGTGCGAGAGAGACTGATTGTGGAGTCAAAATGCATAGGAGCACCCATATTTATAACATGAAGAAATGAAAATGGAAAGAGTCCCAACTGATCACCATGAGAGGGCACAGTGGGACCCTCCCAAAAGTGATGGTAAGCATTAAAATAACCTAACAAGATGGGCGGTGGCAGAGAAGAGATCAAGAATGCAATATCCGAGATATCGAATGCATGGGAAAGGGAGAGGTATAGAGAGAACTTTATATCATCTGTGCAAATAAATACAGGCTGCAGTATAATGCAGCAGAGAATGAACAAAGACCTGTTGATTGGTATACCAATTTGTGCAAGAAGTGCACTCTCATTAAATGATTTATCAGGAAAGAGATCAGAAAAATACAACAGCACATAGCCTGAAATGGGACGAAAACGCTGAACGAATTTTGGGTTTCTTGTAACCCAACACACACTGGGAAAACTTGGAGAGCAACACCGGAGCTCTCCCCAATTTTCCCGAGTCCATGAATATTCCATTGTAAATAAGTCATTATTCACAAAGATGGTATGCCAACAATAAGAAACGATAAAATCTATGGGCTATTAGGGTCAGTGAAGTCAGTGAGTGGGGGCAATGGAAAGCGTGTAAGCAAGGAGGAATCAAATGCTGTGATGGGAAAGATACTGCGAGGGTCGTGAAAAATAAGAAGGGGCATAAGAGGGTGCACATGGAGTCCATTGAGGTTTTGCCTCCGCAATATAGTTGGAGATAGCATCAGTGTTTCAGCAGAGAAGAAGATGCTGATACTATGACTTCAGAGACAGGTGAGGGAGAGCAAGTAGAGATCAGGAGACTATGGAGGGAACCAAAGAGGTCAGAGGGGAGGGGAGTATGGACCAGGAGAGATGTGCTGGCAGGGACAGAGACAGAAGGAGAGACCTGGGGGGAACACAAGAGGAAGGGAGCCAGAAGGGGCTGCAGAAGAAACCTTGAAGGAACAAGAGAAGGGGACCACACGAGGGGATTGAACCTCCACCTTCATGAGAGTTAGAAAGGGGCTAAAAGGAGAATGTTGGGAATTGTAAGTGCTGGGAGAAATGCGAGGAGACTTGGACATAAGAGATAGGTTCAACTTCACAGGTAAGAAGTGCGAAGAAGGTGGAGGCATGCGAGGCCTCGCAGACTGAGAAACTAGCCAGCGAGAAGATGAAGAAGTTAGAGGTAGGAAAAGATAAAGAGGGGGGTTTCAGAGGGCAAAACCACGAAAGAATTAAGAGACAGGAGGTGACCCTGGAAGACACAGCACTGGAGGAGCTGGTAGGCAGGGAGACTGCCGAAGATGGAGGTCTCCTAGCTACTCGAGAATAAAGAACATGAGGAAGTCTCTCCTGAAGGCAGAGCTGGGACAGCCATAGCATAAGGCCTTCATTCTCCTTAAGACAACAGATTTCACATTCATTAAAACAGACCTGACATGAGTGGCAAAAAGAAGGGCAAGTTCATTGCAATTAAGACAAATGGGTGAAGACTGCAAGATGTATCAGCATGATCTGCTGCCACTGCAGACTGGGCACTGTTGCAGACCAACAATTTTGACACTGTTGGGGCATAGGAATCATTTTATGGACCACTAGGCGATGTTCTGCAATATAAATGAGCACAGGCGCTCATGACAGTCAAAGGTTAAGCAGGCGATGTTACTGGAAAGCGCTCTACTGTGAGCAGGTAGGGCATATGTAATCCACTTTGAAAATCGGAAGGTCCTGGAGGGCTAATTGCTCTAAAATATCGTCACCACAAGACACAAAATCATGCTGTACAATGGAATGTAGTAAGACCACCGTACCACTGCAAGAACTGAGAGTAGCATGATTGTGAACTGTGACAGGAATGTTATCAATAGAAGATGGAAAGATCATGAGCTTGGCCTGTGTTCTGAACTGTAACAATGCACATACTGCTCTGAAGAGTGTGAAACGATATATTGTGGTCTGAAAGATAATCAGTAGGAGACATCGGTTTGCAAGATGTGCAAGGATCAGAAGCACTACAAGAAATGAGCAGAGCCTTAGCACCTGTAGCAGGTGATGAAGCATCACCAGTAGGAGGTACAGAGGTATGGAAAAGTCTGGAGAATGGTTCAAAAATGAAGCTGGGTCTGAACAGGATGCAGTAACAAAAAGAAGCCTGGGAGGAGGAGGGAGGTCAGAGAACGAAGTTTCCATGATGGTGGTACCTCTTTCTTATTTTAAGAAAAAAAAAGAGAAAGAAAAAAAGAGGGAAAACAGAGTGAGAGTTACTAAAAGGCATGAAAGGGCCAGAAGTTCCACCCCTCATCCAAGAGGACCTCGACACCACTAGCAGTGCAGATACAGTGTGGAACCTGAGCCATACCATACCCTTCACGCCTATAAACCAGCGCTCTGGTATAGCAACCACACATTCACTAAGCCACCTCGGTGGACGAAAGAGGGCAGTCGGATACCTACCACAAAGTATACCTCCCTCGGCTGCTACCTCCCAAAACCCGGGACAGGCAACCTCCAGAGAACCACCTGTCACCTGCAAGACACCCTGCCCCACCTCCTGGAAATCCAGGAAGGAAGCAGGGCACCTTCAGAGATTCCAGATTCCATGGCAACCTACACTACTCCCGAGGGACCCATGGAGTGGGATGAACCCCAGTACACTCTCTTCTACCTAAAAAACCATAATGCCAGAGGAGAGGACCCCAGAAGCCACAAATGGGACAGGGAAAAGGAGGAATAGGAGGGGAGGAGGAAAGGGATAATGGGATAGGGAAGGAGGAATTGGGAGGTAATTAGGTTCGATCTGAGGAAGAAGACCAAAAGGTCCAGTTCCTCAAACCAATAGCCTCTTTACCACGACAAGGAGTCCCCCTTAAAGAGGAACTCGGATCAATGTTCTTGCCAATAGTTGCGAAGGTTGCTAAAGATTACAGCAAGATAGTCTGAGAATGGAATACCTCTATATGAAACTGAAAGGTCATGTACTGCTGAGCACATGGCAGAGTCTGCCTGCTTGTTGCCTGAACCTCAACATGACCAGGGACCCAGCAGAAAACAATTTCTGTTTTAGCTAGAAATGCAGCGCAAAACCCAAAATGAGGCAAATTAAATTTTCTGTTAGTTTTTTTAAAGCACTAAATGAGTCAGACTACCACAAATGTTAAGGTAGGCCTGGGGACAATAGGTATAATTGCTATGAGAATTGCATACAGTTCAGCGGTGAAAATGTTAGCAGAGTCTAATAAGTGACCTTCCAGAACAATATCCGGGAACACTGCTGCAAATCCGACACGATCAGAGGATTTAGAACCATCAGTGTAAATTGCAATGACTTGAGAATAAGACCGGAAGAGGTTAAGAAAAAGTGAGTGAGAAAAACTGTAGGTATATGAGCTTTCACACACGGTAGTGGGGAAGAACAGACTGCACAAGTTATCAACAAAAAGTGATGACCAAATATTAGATGGGAGAACAGAGGCCAGATCATTTATAGCAAATGAAGATTGAGACACTTATGCAACATATGGAATCTTTATTCAGGAAACGTTTCACCACACAGTGACTTCATTAGTCCAATACAAAGCAGAAAGGTGTAAGGAGAAAAGGAGTTTGCGGGAGTCAGTCCCTCAGCCTGGAGTCGATGTGTTCAGCCCCTTCAGTCTTGTAGAATATACAGTATATAAGCCACGTCTACACCCTATGCTGTATTTTCTACAAGATTGATGGACTGAACACATCGACTCCAGGCTGAGGGACTGATTACCTCAAACTACTCCTCTCCTTACACCCTTCTGCTTTGTATTGGACTAATGAAGCCACTGTGTGGCGAAACATTTCCTGAATAAAGATTCCCATATGTTGCATAAGTGTCTCAATCTTCAACTTTTCGGGTTTTTTAAACCATTCATCACACAAATCATTTATAGCAAGTAGAAAAAGAGTGGTGTTAAGAACACATCCATGAGGGACACCTTCAGCTTGGGCAAAATCTGGAAAAACAAATTATATATTAACCCGAACACAGAAATGTCTCTCAGATAAGTTTTTAAGGGAAAGTGGCAGACTGCCTCAGGGCCAAGATATTATATCTCCAAGTATGTCATATGCCTTTTCAAAATAAAAACAAACAAACAAAACTGTGATGATTGAGTAATTACTAGCTAAGGCATCACAAACATTATTATCTAAGTTGAGTAAAGGGTCAATAGTGGAGTGGCCCTTACAAAACCCAAATTGACTAGTGGAGAGACTACTGTGCATCTCTTAATACCACACCATACATCTATTTACTGGACATTTCATCAACTTGCAAACTGCACTAGTAGGATGTATAGGATGATAGTAAGAGGCATCATGGCCCAATGCACCTGGTTTTTCAAAAGGCAGGACAACAACAGTTTCCACAGCTAGGGAAGAATGCCTTACGACCAGATAAGATTAAAAAGATGTAAGAGGGTTGTGATGAATGGTTTGAAAAACCGACAAGTTGAAGATTGAGACACTTATGCAGCATATGGAAATCTTTATTCAGGAAACGTTTCGCCACACAGTGGCTTCATCAGTCCAATACAAAGAGGAAGACTGATGAAGCCCCTGTGTGGCGAAACGTTTCCTGAATAAAGATTTCCATATGCTGCATAATTTGCTCAATCTTCATCATGTAAGGGGGTTTAAGGGATGTAATGAAGCATATGAATATGAATGCCATCAGCCCAACCACCGACGATCTTTAAAGGGGAAAAAGTGTTCTCTGGTTCCAGAAGCATAAAAGGCTTATCTCTATAGCCAACAATTTCAACCAGAACAATGGCTTCTATAACATAGCTGAACCACTTGGCAAGAAACTTCTTCATCGCTATCCCACATAAGAACATAGAACACTGCAGAAGGTCTACTCACAACTTGTCCAATACTCCTGCCAAGCTACCCAAGACTCTATAACCCCACCCAGTGGATCATCAGATGCAGCATTCTCCACCTGACCTCAACATTCTGAACCTGACTATAAATACTCCCGTACCTTCCACCCAGGTAGATCTGTTGTGACTTGAAAAAGCCCATTGTACTCACCTAATTGTACTCACCTAATTGTGGTTGCAGGGGTCGAGACTCAGCTCCTGGCCCCGCCTCTTCACTGATCGCTACTAGGTCCTCTATCTCTCTGCTTCCTGAGCTTTATCATACCTCTTCTTAAAACTATGTATGGTTCCTGCCTCCACTACTTCACTTGCTAGGCTATTCCACTTCCTGACGAATCTATGACTGAAGAAATACTTCCGGTGACCCGGTGGCCTGGTGGCTAAAGCTCCCGCTTCACACACGGAGAGCCCGGGTTCGATTCCCGGCGGGTGGAAACATTTCGACACGTTTCCTTACACCTGTTGTCCTGTTCACCTAGCAGCAAATAGGTACCTGGGTGTTAGTCGACTGGTGTGGGTCGCATCCTGGGGGACAAGATTAAGGACCCCAATGGAAATAAGTTAGACAGTCCTCGATGACGCACTGACTTTCTTGGGTTATCCTGGGTGGCTAACCCTCCGGGGTTAAAAATCCGAACGAAATCTTATCTTATCTTATCTTATCTTAACGTCCCTGTGACTCGTCTGAGTCTTCAGCTTCCAGTTGTGACCCCTTATTCCTGTGTCCCCTCTCTGGAACATCCTATCTTTGTCCACCTTGTCTATTCCCTGCAGTATCTTGTATGTCGTTATCATGTCTCCCCTGACCCTTCTGTCCTTCAGTGTCGTCAGTTTGAGTTCCCTCAACCTTTCCTCGTACGACATTCCCCTGAGCTCTGGGACTAGCCTTGTTGCAAACCTTTGTACTTTCTCTAACTTCTTGACGTGCTTGACCAGGTTTTGGGGGTTTCCCGACTGGTGCTGCCATACTCCAGTATGGGCCTAACATACACAGTGTACAGTGTCTTGAACGATTCCTTATTAAGGTATCGGAACGCTATTCTCAGGTTTGCCAGGCGCCCGTAATGCTGCAGCAGTTATTTGGTTGATGTGTGCCGCCGGTGACATGCTCGGTTATGGTCACCCCGAGGTCTTTCTCCCTGAGTGAGGTCTGTATCTTTGTCCACCTAGCCTATACTCTGTCTGCGGTCTTCTTTGCCCCTCCCCGATCTTCATGACTTTGCATTTGGCAGGATGAATTCGAGAAGCCAGTTACTGGACCACATGTCCAGCCTGCCCAGGTCTCTTTGCAGTCCTGCCTCATCCTCATCTGATTTAATTCTTCTCATCAACTTCACATCATCTGCGAATAGGGACACTTCAGAGTCTATTTCCTTCCATCATGTTGTTCACATATATCAAAAATAGCACGGGTCCTAGAACTGACCCCTGTGGGACCCCGCTTGTCACAGGCGCCCACTGTGATACCTCTTCATGTACCATGACTCGTTGCTGCCTCCCTGTCAGGTATTCCCTGATCCATTGCAGTGCCCTCCCTGTTACATGCGCCTGATCCTCCAGCTTCTGCACTAATCTCTTGTGGGGAACTGTGTCAAAGGCCTTCCTGCAGTCTAGAAAATGCAATCTACCCACCCCTCTCTCTCGTTGTCTTACTTCTGTTACCTTGTCATAAAACTCCAGGAGGTTTGTGATACAAGATTTGCCTTCCATGAACCCATGCTGATTTTCATTTATAATCTTGTTCCGTTCCAGGTGTTCGACCACTCTCCTCCTGATAATTTTCTCCATGACTTTGCACACAATACATGTCAGAGACACAGGTCTGTAGTTTAGCGCCTCGTTTCTGTTTCCTTTCTTAAATATGGGGACTACATTTGCTGTCTTCCATTTCTCAGGTAGTTGCCCAGTTTCAAGGGATGTGTTGAAGATTGTGGTTAGAGGCATGCACAGCATCTCTGCTCCTTTCTCTAAGGACCCATGGGGAGATGTTGTCTGGTCCCATCGCCTTTGAGGTATCAAGGTCGCTTAGGAGCTTCTTCACCTCCTCCTTGGTTGTTCATATGTCATCCAACACTTGTTGGTATATTCCCTCTTGATGTTCCCTTCTGTGCTGTCTTCCCACAGCCCTTCCTGTCTCTACTGTAAAAACTTCCTTAAATCTCCTGTTTAGCTCCTCACATACCTCCTGATCATTTCTTGTGAGTTCTCCACCTTCTGTCCTTAATCTGATCACCTAGTCTTTGACTGTTGTCTTCCTCCTGATGTGGCTATACAACAGTTTCGGGTCAGTCTTGATTCTCGATGCTATGTCATTTTCAAACTGTCGCTGGGCCTCCCTCCTTACCTGTGCGTACTCGTTCCTGGCTCTGCGACTGATCTCTCTACTTTCGTGTGTTCTCTGCCTTCTGTACTTTTTCCATTCTCTATTACACTTTGTTTTTGCCTCCTTACACTGTCAGGTAAACCAGGGGCTTGTTCTGGTCTTCCTGTTGTTTCTGTTGCCCTTGGGAATAAACCTTTCCACTGCCTCCTTGCATTTTGTTGTTACATATTCCATCATTTCATTTACTGGCTTTCCTGCCAGTTCTCTGTCCCACGGAACCTCCCGCAGGAAGTTCTTCAACCCTATGTAGTCCCCTCTTTTATAGTCAGGCTTTTCCCATTCAGCTCCTGTTACTCTCTCCACTTGCAGCTCTACTATGTATTCAAAGCACAGGACCATGTGGTTGCTAGCTCCTGGGGACTCTCTACTTGATGTCCTCAATGTCTGAGCTGCCCAGGGTGAACACAAGGTCCAATCTTGCTGGTTCATTCTCCCCTCTCACTCTGGTAGTGTCCTTAACATGTTGGTGCATGAGGTTTTCCAGCACCATGCCCAACATCTTGGCTCTCCATGTTTCGGGAGCCCCATGTGGCTCCAGGTTTTCCCAGTCAATCTCCCTGTGGTTGAAATCTCCATAACCAGCAACTTTGCTCTGCTGGAGTGAGCTCTTCTTGCCACCTCAGCAAGTGTATCCACCATTGCTCTGTTGCTCTCTTCATATTCCTCTCTTGGCCTCCTGCAGTTCTGTGGTGCATTATACATCACTGCAATGACCACCTTGTGTTCCCCAGACTGAAGTGTACCTACTGTGTGGGCAAAATGTTGTCAATAAAGGATCACATTAAACTGCATATGTGTTTGTTTCCACAGCATAAAAGGCTCTTCTCTACTAGAAGAAAAGTCTGAAGGTAGTAACCCTCCAGCAGACTTGGAGGAAAGAAACGAGAGGCGTAGATGGTGCAGCCCTTGAGACAGGGACAGTATGATTACCAGTTTCTGTGGGAACTTCAAGAGGGCTTGTAATGCTGACACCAGTAGCCCTAAGAATGGGAGCCGGATCTGGAGAGTACTTGTTTCCAAACTGCACTCGTAGAGAAAGCCAAAATGACGGTAGAAACATAATCCCCCCACTAAGTGTATTTAGCGTCACAGACGACATGTCGGGCAACCGCCCTCACCCACCTGAAATCAAGGAGTCGCTCTGTGGTTTTACTGTAATGACATTGGCCCCATGCAGCACATTTCCAACGCATTCCTTGAGCACAAGTAGGAGACCACCAAGGCATGCATTTCTGAGGGTGCCTACCTGAGGTCTGAGGGATTGTATTCGAGGCTGCAGTTATAACAGAGGACATAAATACTTGTAATAACTCAGCAGTTGAGGACAAAGGAGAAAGTGAGGTAACGTGAGTAAATTGCCCAACTCACCTGCTCAAACTGCCAGCATGAGGTCGAGAATATGCATGAAAAGTAAGTAGGATAAGAAAATGATCACTGTCATGTAAATCAGGGAACACCAACCAGATAAAGTAGGTTGAAGTTGAAGAGCAACAAAATTGAGAGATTTATGCAAAAGAGAGTTTAAATGTGAGGGGTCAAAATGAATAGTAGCATCTGTATTTAAAACATGGAAAAGAAGAAAAGTCAGAGCGAGACCCTCCCACAAGAAATGATAAGCATTAAAATCTCCTTGTATAAGGAGAGGAAGAGGTAGGGAAGAAATCAGAAATGCCACATCCACAACAGATAATACCCGAGAAGGAGAAAGACAGAGGAGCAGAGAGTATACCACATGTCCAAGTAGATGCAGGCTGCAGTGTAATGCAGCAAGTATGGACAAGGGCCCAAGAATGTGGCATACCGTGGTGCACAAGAAATGCAGTTTTATTAAAAGATTCTCAGGAAAAGGATTCAGTGAATGTAATGAGATACAGCCTGACATGGGATGGAAAACAGCAGAGCACAAATGGGAGAAACTGGGAGAGCAATACCTAAAGCTCACCCCCAATTACCTGAGGCCTCAAATATTCCACTGTAAATAAGCCATGATCAACTAATAGAGCATAACAGTAACATTTTGTAGGTGTCTACAGATCAGAAGGGTCTGTTAAGTCAACATGCAGAGGCAATGGGTAACTAAGTAAGGAGTGAAGTATTGGTATGCCATGAAGAATGACAGTGTGAAGAAAGGCGCAGAAGGAGAGAATGTGAAGTGTTGGCAGGTGAACTGGTGTCCATCATGTGTGTAGTCTCCTCAACAAATGTGGATATGGCTTCAATAGTTTCAGAGAGAGAAGGGAGAGAGAGCTTGGCAGCAGAGGGAGATGATGTAGTTTGGATAAAAAGTGGAGAGACAACGGAAAACACCAAAGAAGGGGTAGAGGTGTCTTGGCAGGCAGAAGTTTCTGGAGGGACAGGCAAGGGAGCACCTGTATGTGGGGCTGGATGAACCTCCACAACAGTAACAGACACATCTAGAGGTAAAGACTGACTCACTGATAGGGAGAGAACGATGTTTGGGAATGTCATGTGGTTTGGGGGCTGAAGGAGACTGGGATATAAATGAAGATGTAGACTTTGGAGAAGGAATGCATGGAGTTGGTTTAGACTGGAGGGGGCGCATAGACACTGAAATATTTGAGTGGGAAGGTGAAGAAGTAGGCACAGTAAGAGACGATTAGGTTGGAACCTCAGAGCCCAGCTGGTGAGTTGACTGAGTAAGGGGTACAGAGGCGATGTGGAAGCAGGCACCACCTAGGTTTGGGTACTGAAATAGTAATCAAATACAGTGGAACCTTGTTTTTCGTTTGCCCTGGTTTTCGTCGAATTTCGATTTTTGACGACTTTTTTCGTCAAAATATTGTCCCAGTTTTGTTCATCACCTTGGTTTTTGTGCAGGCACATATTAAAATCATTAAGTGTCCCTCTAATCTTAACACCATAGTTATAATACTAATATGTAATAATAATCACTCTAGGGTACATTATATGTCTTATTTTACATTACTATAGACATTTTCATTAATCCATTTAAGAAATTTTCTTCAAAATTATGTAAGAAATGCATTACATAGCATATAAGCATGCAATGTTTATATGCTATGGAGTGGTGGTAGTTGGGTGGAGGGAAAACATTACCAGAGAAAACGTGTATGACTGTGTTTGGCCGTTCACCTCCCTCAATACATAACGCTTTTGTTTATAATTTTAGGCATGAATTATTCATTACTTCTCCCTTTGTTTACGATGGCATCTAAAGGTAGTTGTTAGAAACGATTAAACTCAGCGAGCATGGTGTGTCTATGGTAATATGGCTCTGGGCTGCATTAAATATCATGTAGCTATGTAGGTAGTGTATGTAGCCCTGGTACTATTCACCTCTTGCCTACATTAAGACTACAAATATTTTAAGGTAAGTAATGAATGTGATAAAAGAATGGTGAAGCAATGTAAAAAGAGAGCAAATGAGAGAGTGGGTGAGATGTTATCAACAAATTTTGTTGAAAATAAGAAGTTTTAGAGTGAGTTAATAAGTTGACAAGCCTAGGGAAAGAATGAATTTTATAGTTAAAAATAGGAGATGAGAGTTATTATATGGAGAGTCAGAGATATCGGGAAGATGAAGGGAATATTTTGAGGAATTGTTAAATGTTGATGAATGATAGGAAACTGTGATTTCATGTATAGGGCAAGGAGGAATAACATCTTATAGGAGTGAGGAAGAACCAGTTGTGAGTTTGGGGAAGTTTGTGGGGCAGTGAGTTAAATAAAAGGGGGTAAAGCAGCTGGATTGATGGGATAAAGATAGAAATGTTAAAAGCAGGAGGGGACATAGTTTCGGAATGGTTAGCGTTTTCATTTAATAAATGTATGGAAGAGGGTAAGGTACCTAGGGATTGGCAGAGAGCGTGCATAGTTCCTTTGTATAAAGGTAAAGAGGACAAAGTGTATGGTAAAGTACAGTGGACCCCCGCTTTACGATCACCTCCCAATGCGACCAATTATGTAAGTGCGTTTGTACGTGTATGTTTGGGGGTCTGAAATGTACTAATCTAATTCACAATATTCCTTATGGGAACAAATTCGTTCAGTACTGGCACTTGAACATACTTCTGGAATGAAATAATATCGTAAACCGGGGGTCCACTGTATATGGTAGAGTTATTATTGATAGAATTATGAGGAAGATGGAGAGTAGGATGGCAGATGAACAAAGAGGCTTCAGGAAAGGTAGGGTGTGTGCAGTGAAACACATAGGTGAATAGTATTTAGATAAGGGTGAAGAGGTTTTTGTGGCATTTATTGATTTGGAGAAGGAATATGATAGGGTGGATAGGGAGGCATTTTTTTGCAGAGTTGCAAAGTATGAAATAGGAGGCAAGTTGTTAAAAGTGTGAAAGTTTTTACAGGATAGTGAGGCTCAGGTTGAGTATGTAGGTGAGAGGGAGATTATTTCCATAAAAGTAGGCCTGAACAGGGTGTTGATGTCACCAGGGATTTCTATATTTATAGATGGGTAAAAAGAAAACTGAATGCTCGGATGTTGGCAAGAGGTGGGGGGTTTTAAAAAGAAAAAGAACCTAACACAAAGCGCCTTTGCTGAGCACTGTGCTTTTGGATTTTTGAAGAGAAATTGCAAAAGGGTTTGGGTTTAAAGAGTTTGGGGAAGTATGTAAAAAAAGGAAGTTAAAAGTGAATATAGGAAAGAGTAGGGGACGAGGAAAAAAAAAAAATTAAGTAACGGAAGATTGGATACGTTGGAGGGACAGAGTATGGAGGAGGGGAATGTGTTTGGATATTTGGGGTGGATGTGTCAGAGATGGGTCTATGAAGGTAGGTGAAACATAGAATTTATGGGGGGAAAAAAAGGGGAGGGTACACTGGGAGTTGTGGAGACAAAAAAATTTATCCTGAAAAATAGATGGGCATGTTAACAGTATGTTTATCAATGCTCTTGTATGGGTTGAGGCAGGTTTTGGGATGTTGCAACAAGGAGAAAGGTAGGGCATGGGGATGTAATGTCTAAGGGCAGTGTGTGGCGTGAATTAATGCAGAGAATCCCTAGTTGGGAAATTAAGGGAGGTGTGGGGTTTCCAAAATATAGGAGGGGGTTTAATGGTTGGACATGTAGAAGAATAGAACAAAAAGAAAAAACTTTGAGAGTACCAAATCTGTAGTGGAGGGAAGGGGGGTGGGGTAGCCAGGGGTTGGAAGGAGGGGGTAAAGGTGGGTTTTTTTGCGAGGGGCTTGGGGTTTCAGCAAGTGCGTGGGGTATTAGACAGGAGCAAATGGGGACAAATGATTTTTAGGACTTGACATGCGTTGGGGGGTAAGCAAGATAACATTTATGAAGGGATTCAGGGAAACCGGGGGGCCAGACTAGAGTCCCGGAAATGGGAAATTTTAGTTTGACTTGAAGGGAAAGGGGGTTTTAAAGTTGCAGTTTTTTAACTGTGTGTAAGTGCCTCTGGGAAGACGTGATGGAGGGAAAGATGATGAAAGTCTTT